>JADBJO010030198.1:5000-18171 GCA_016801955.1 Conus betulinus | reverse complement strand
TAACAAATATAAGCGTGGGTCAGCAGTTACAGGAACATTTCGGGTATCATGTGTGAGGTCCATTATTTTGACTTTTTTTTTGTTCATTACTAACAACAGTAGTAGGGGTGTTTTTTTTTCGAAATGCTTAGGGCATGTAGTTGAAACACAGCATATTGCATAATATTGTGGCTGCAGAACATGCAGTCCTTGTTCTACGGACTCTTTCGAGTGTATAGGAAAGTATAGTGTGTCTAAGGGATGGTTTGTAGTAATGCCGCCCCCCCCCCCAATTGTTTGGTTATCCGGTGCTTTGCTCATATTGTAGTTACAAGTTGCAGTGGGCATTTTGTTTGTCTGTGTAGATTGTATCTCTGTACGTTCGTGCAAGTGTTGGTTGCTATTTGATAGCGTTTGTGTATGCTTGGTCGTAAAAGCTGGTATTCCTTCTGTAATTACATTCACACCTCTCTGCCCTACAGGTGAGAAAAAGGAAATTTCAGTAAGGATAAATGTGTGAAATCTAGTGAACATGTTCTCACGGCATTGCTTTTGTTTAAATTTGAATCGCGGACATTGTGTAATTTTTGTAAACTCTGTTTGACCTTTTCATGTAGCGTGCCAGATTGTACTGTGGGAAAATGGATTTAGTGACAACGGCTCCGTTTTTACTATCGTCTGTTTTGCTCTGTTGGGAAAAACAATTTCATTGCAGATACATTGACATGAAGGCTGTCAACACTTTGATTTGAGAGCTTCTCGAAGGGTTTTTGGCATGACCGGACATTTTCTAGAATTATCTGAATACGTCATCTATAGTGAATATGATCCATGATTATATAGCTTACATAAATCAGCATCGCAGGCACGCCAATAGGAGTTCTTTTTTATGTGTTTTCAAGAATTCCTGGTTGTATCATCTCTCATATTGTCAGAAATAATGCATACGTGAATCCATCTTCGTGATGAATGCCCTGATTTCAACAATGATTCAACAACTGTAGTTTGTGTTTTATTTTGAGCTCATTAGGGATAATAAACCAGATAAGGCTAAAAGAAAATTCTCAGATCATACTATTCAGTATGTCATCCATGTAATTCTACCATTTAGGTTTGTATGCAGGGAAACAAGGTTCCTTTTGGAACATCCTTATTTAGAAACAAAATAGGTTACATAGGAGTATGAATGACAAGCTTTACAATCGTGAAACATTTTATAACGCAATATCAATCATAATACATACACTCAAATCTAAAGGGTACTAGCACCACCAATGGACAATTTTTACACTGGGTTCGAAAAAAAATATTGTAGGCACATGATTACAACCAATCATCATATACAAGATTGACCTCTTTTTGAAAAGTGGGAAAGAAAACCAAACGTTTCGTTCATGTTAGATTAATGTTTAAAAAAACAGATCAATAAAATGAGAAAACGGTGAACACATATTCACTTTTTCTTGCTCAGGAAGATAAGAAAGCTACTCGTGACAGGTGTACTGTCCCCAGGGAAGAAAATATTCAATCAAGCTTTTAATCTGATCTAGTTAAGTGATTTTACTACAGTGACTTGGACAGGATTTGAAAGAGGGAATTGTAAAAAAAAAACCGCCGCTTTCAGGGTCAGTTTTGCATTGAATATGTGTTTCATTGCTAATGACGACCAAACAAATGTCTTCCATATAACATTGCATTTGTAGGCAAGTACTGTTCATAATCACGCCTGTTATAATACAGTATTTGCGCATGAATAGTCCCTCCTATTCGAATTGTTTTTTTTCGCATTTTCATACCATAATTTGTGTATTGCGGTAAGACTAATGAATTTAGAATATTGGCGCGTGGGAGTTTGTGGAAGACAAAATGTCAAGTGACAATTCCACATTTCTTAGTGTTGACACATAACCCTGCACAGGATAGTTTTCAGTCATGTGTATTTTGAATTCTGGCCAAAAGAAAACTTTCGAAAACAACTCAAGAATTTTGCTAGCATTTTTGCAAAACTTAAGGACATCTTGCTCTGTCTGCTGCTGCTATTTTTTTTAACTCGACGTACGTACAACTAACTTAACTTCCAGATCAGTAGAGACAAAGTACCAGACATCGACCGCTACGGGCCGTCCTTGGACAGTAAACTACTGAAAAGAACATGGCCAGGATTGATCAAAAGAAAAGCGAAGAGTACAGGGTACTTACATATCAACTGTAAAAGTTCCGTCTGGAAGCACAAGCTTTAGCCTCCATGAAGATGTTTCGTTTCTTGCCAATGCTCTGCCTACTGGTGACCGGTGCCACTTCTCAAGCTCACTGAGGAACCGACCATTTGCGCGAGTCACAGAACTGAACAATGAAACGTACTTCCAGAGTTTCGGGGGACTAAGTAGCATAGCAAAACAAGCCACTGTCACTCTTCTCCCCTCGTTATAAACTTTACCACGGCAGTTCTGCCACTCGCCTGCCTGCACTACGTTTCATCAATCAACAGGTTAGTTCTTCAGAACTACTGCACACTGCGCTTCGTCATTCAACGATTGTTATTTCAGTACAATACCGCAGAATACCTCTTGTATTTTATTGAGTCCAAATGACCTTTAATTGACTTTTCTTTAGTACGACGACTCCACTTTTTCAGTCAACAACCACTGCAGACAGACGACTCGTCGCATCAGCACATGTAGTTTCTTTAGGCCATACCAGCACTACATTGTCAGTTCATGGGTAGTTCTACGCAGTCTTTAGACTACTATGGTCAGTCAAGGCAGGTACTACTTCGTGTCCAGAAATAATTTGTTGACAACAGGTATTTTCTTCAGCCCTAAAGACACAGGTCCGATGCCAGGCAGAAAGTCCGATGTCAATCAGTGTCAATCACGGTCTGTTCAATCATCCTGCAGAAATACTTTTTGAACAGTTAACCATTAGTTCTTGGGTCTCTACAGACTACTTCGATCAATCAACAAATAGTTCTTCAAAACTGCGCAGGCTACGTTCTAATTAAACTTACACAGGAGTTTCTAAGGTTCGCAGAGTAATTTCATACTGGGCAGCCTGTAACTTGTCAGTCTGCAGAATGCTTTTCTGATGTCAACTGTTAGTTCTTCAGGCTGCAGAATACTTTGTTAGTCAAAGGTATTTCATTGTATAGCAGAATACTTCATCGGATAGCAGGTAGGTCGTTAGGGCAGCAGGCTTTTTTGTCAGTGGCAGGCATGCAGTTTTTTCTTCATACTGCAGACTACTCTCTCTAATAAAGCCGGTAGTTTTTAATTTAGATGCCGAATACTGTGTCAGTCAACAAGTAGGGACTTCATGTCTGCAGATGCTATTTTTTCACCACCCGGAAATTCTTTAGTCTGCAGATTACTCTGACAGTGAGGGAGTCATCCTTCAGTCTCTGTAGAATACTTTGTAATAGCAGCATGATAGCTATTCAGGGTTCTCTTGGTAGCTCAACTTTGTCAGTCAAACAGTCGTACATTCAGTAGGCAGAATACTGTGTCAGTCAATGTGCAGTGCCTACGTTTGCACATAATACTGTGTCAGTCAATGGCTGGTTCTTCAGTCTATACAGAAGGTGTTTTCTCATTCTTATTATTAGCTGATTAGGCGTCAGTTGTTATTATTCTCTATTATTACTTTATTATTGACTTCGCATCGATTATCGATTCTTATTATTTGATTATCATTAGTATTATTATTATTAGTGTCATTAGTTTGTGTGCGGAGATGGTTTGAGCACCGCCATCGGTTCCTCCCATTATTCTGTGAGCCGGGAACTTTGTCAGCCCCCATCCAGCCTTCCAGGGGGACAATATTGTAGCTCGCAGAGAGTTGTGGGTCTTCAATTTGAAAGAGTAGTCGCCATAGTCAAAAGTACTTCTTCAGTCTTGCAGAGTGTGCTTCGTTAGTCAAAAGGCATCTCTATCAGTTATAAATCGTCGATGATCAACAGAGTATTTCTCCTTCTCCAGGAGACTATTTCAAAGATACTTCTACATTTTGCAGTACAGGTAGGACTTTCTACTATTCTTCAGAATGCTTCATTAGTGCAGCCAGATAGCCGACTCAGTCGTTCAAACATCTGTCGATTCAACACAAAATATACTTCTTGAACATGTGCTGCGAAATACTTCGATAGCCAACAGATATTTTTCAAGGATCAACCGATACCTTTTAAAAGAGGTTAATCAATCAGTGTACACATCTTTGCACCCTAGTATGTATTTTGTCTCAGCCAACAAAAAAAAAAAAAACCATATTCTCTCCTAGCGAGCGAGGCATTTTCCACTCAGCATGTAATTGGTATCAAAGGGGAATTATTACCATGTTATGTTAGTAAACTTAGTATATATGTCCTAGCAAACACAACCACATCACACACACACACACACACACACAGCACACACAACACACACACAGCACACCACACACACACACACTACACACGCGCGCGCACGCGCACGCACGCACGCCACACATGCCCGCGCACGCACTCACGCCACGCAAAACGCACGCACACACACACACACACACAACACAGTTACACTCCACACACACACATCACACATACACACTCCACCGGCACACACACACACACACAACACACACACACACGGAAACACCCACACACACACACGCGTCGCCCACTACACACACCGCGCACACACGCACGCACACACCAGCGGCACGCACGCGTCTGCTGACACACACATCGCATTGTCAAGCGTCGTACATTTATGTCAAATGACAGGTGTGTTTTGCTTATACCATAGGGGTTCGCTTCTCACCTTGTGGGGGGGGGGGAGGATTCCTTAATAAATTCATTTTATAAGATTGTATTAAACGGGGGGGGGGTTTGGATGCTTTGGTAGATGGGGAATCGTTCCCTGTCCATGGGGTAGTGTGATCGCTGGGTTCAGATGTATTCCAAGCTTACTTTATAAGTGTAAATGTTATATCGCGACCCAGGGGGGTATGGGGGGGGGGGGGTTCGGGTGGTGTCAATTTATCGCGTGTGTAGGTAGGAAATTTGGTCCTGTCCATGGGAAGTGTGACGTTCAGATCATACGTCCACTCACCGCCATATTGGGTTTAGCCTAAGATTACGCTGTCAACACACTAGATCCCTAGGAAATATTCTCCACTCTTCGGTAAATTGTTTTCGCGATTGTCTGAGAATGTCTGGGACTTAGTTCTGCACATCAATCTCTCAGTCCCCACTCCCTCCATCTACTCTGCATCGCACTCTACCGCGATACCACTTCATCCCACTAGTCGAAGTCCGTTCGGGGGGGTGCTCACAAAACTCTCAATCTCTGTCGGGGGGTCGGGGGGGGAGGTCGGTCGCTCTCTCTCTGCCTCTCATCTATCGTCTCGTTCTCTCTCGTGAAGTACAAATTACGGGGGTGCACGAACGATTATCATGATAATGAAAAAAAAAGAGGAGGGGGGGGGGAACTCAACTCTCCACAAAGGATGAGAGAGAGAGAGAGAGGAGAGATAGAGAGAGAGATAGAGGAGAGCAGAGAGAGAGAGAGGATGTCCAAGATGAACTGCAGCCTTCCCATATTGAAGTGGTGTAGTGAGTGCTAAGCAGCGTATACAAAAACATATGTTATCACCGGAATATGACATCCACAACAAATACATTTACTCAGTCAAATCACTCCTACATTTTTGAGAGAGAGAGAGAGAGTAGAGAGGTACAGAGGAGAGGAAGAGTCTTAGAGAGAGAGATGAGATGAAGAGAGAGATGCGAGCAATGTACTTCTGCTTGACAACCGCAAGTACGATACGCAAACGATATAGCATAAGATGTATGAAAACTAGGGATATGTGCAAGAACAGTTTTTTGCTCTCCTCCTTTCAAAGGTTAGTACAGGAGAAAGGAATGTGAAAGGAATTATATTTAAGCATAATTGTCTTGAGAGTCAGTGATTCAGTACACATACAGTGGAGGACAAAGTGCTGCTTCGCTTACTCAAACAAGTCTTTAGATGTAGTGATTCATAAAAAAAAGGGTTTAGTTTATGTAGAGCATAAGACTAGGTGTTGCTCGCTCTCTGTTTTGTGAGGACAAAAGTACAATCATGGTCATAAGATTTACTAGTAACAGCTTACCTTGTTTGAAAACAAAGCGGGTTAGTTACCACCACAAGACACAGACAAAGAGAGGTACAGAGAGCAACGCATTTTTTCGACCTTTTGGGTGTTCTTCAGGTGAATAAAATGACAAAGAAAAAGAAAACTCTTAGCTGGTATATCTGCTTTCTGTTCGTCTCGCAATCACTCTGTTTTTGTGTCTATGTCCTTTGTGGTAACTAACCTCCTCTCTTTTCGAATTTTACTATTCCTTTTCCGCCCTCTGTCACTCCGTTTGGAAAACTTCAAATTTGAATTGGATCACAAAAGCCAGCATCTTTTCATCATAGTGTCATTCGAATTGACTTTTCAACCTGTAAACACTAAATGTTTAGTGCTATCTAGTTTGAGATACAGACTGAGAGAGAGAGAGTAGAGAGAGAAGAGTAGAGAGAGTCACAGAGAGAGAGAAGAGAGAGAGAGGGAGAGAGAGAGAGAGAGAGTGCGTTGTGTGTGTGCGTGCGTTGTGTGTGTGCGTGTGTGTGTGCGTGTGTTGTGGTGTGTGTGTGTTGTGTGTGTGTGGTGGTGTGTGGTGTGTGTGTGTGCGCGTCGTCACGTGCGTGCGTGAGTGCGTGCGTGTGTGTGTGTGTGGTTCTTGCATTGAGAGAGAGAGAGAGAGAGAGAGAGATGAGAGAGAGAGAGAGAGAGAGAGAGGAGAGAGAGAGAGAGAGAGAGAGAGAGAGCAAAAGGAACAAAGTTTGTTGGCGTATTTGCTTGTATGTCTGCTTGTGTTTCATACAACGATTTAAAGGGCCACTTTGGTGCAGACATATAAAGAGTATATACTGGGATTGTTAGGTTGTTTCATTGTTTGTCTGCTTATGTTTATACACCAGATGAAAGACAACTTTGTTGCAGGTACATAAGGTGCATGCGCTGGGAAAGTGGTGCGCTGGTTTTACTCCCTGCCAAAGTCGTTTCCTGTTATCTGGAACCCAGACCAACCATCGGATTGTTTTTATTGGGACCCGGCAAGGCATAGGGCATTGGGAACGCTTTGTGGGGGAGCGTCTCGTGGCTTTGTATGTGAACTACCTAGCCTTTCAACTCATCCTAGCATCGACACTCCTGTCATGCTTCCTGTGCCGAGCGACACGACCACGTCACGTGTTCATCTCGAAATCTGTCCCATGCAGCACCTGACTCACGAACTGCTGAGCTGCGATGTAACAAGTTGGTGCAGAAAAACTGGAGAACACTGAGACATGGTACAGGGCGACCTGTAGTACGCCCCAGGGACTGACACAGCCCTACTTCTACTGTGACAGATCTGGCGAGTTCGTGCCCTACATTCTGGTGTGTGATTTTCAAAAGGATTGTTCAGATGGACGTGACGAAGACTTCTGTGAGCATCCTGCATGCAAGGAATGCATGATACACTGTGGACTGGGAGAGGTTGGTGTTCGCACCCTTCAGATATGTCTTTCATTTTCCCCATCTCTTTCCACTGATCACTTAGCTCTGCTTGTGCCGAGGATTCATTTGGACGTTATTTTCACTCCTTTACTTTTTTATTGTAGGGGTTGGTGTATATTTACGTTCATGTGAAAGTTTCCACTCAACCCTCCACTTTTGTTTGCATTTTTCATAGCTATAGAAATATGTCAATGTACGCCTACCCACTACCCTGCCCCCTCCATTTGGTTTTAAATGTAGTCTAATCTACATGGATTCCATGTGCACCATCATTTTCATGTCTGAATATTCCTCAAACAAGGGATCACACTGTGGAAAGCAAAGACCCATGAAGTTCCAGAGAGGGTTGGATTAATATAAAAAAAAGAAATGAAAGCCCAGTAGTGTGTTTGTGTGTGTGTGTGTGTGTGTGTGTGTGTGTGTGTGTGTGTGTGTGTGTGTGTGAGAGAGAGAGAGAGGAGAGAGAGAGAGAGAGAGAGAGGAGAGAGAGAGCGTACCACACACACACACACACACACACACACACACACACACACACACACACACACACAATATATATATATATATATAATATATATATATATATATATATATATATATATATATATATAAGATATATTTGTTAAAAATAGTATGATAAAAGGAAGTTTAAAACTTCTATTTCTTATCTTTAAAAATGTTTAAAACTTCCTTTTATCATACTATTTTTAACAGATGTTGCTCCCCAAGGGGTTGAGCACCTTAAGATTTTTATTAGGCGTTTTAGCAGTATTTTTGATATATATATATATATATATATATATATATATATATATAACATGTCCTTAAAAATCTGAAAGGCTCAACCAATTAGGGAGCAACATCTGTTAAAAATATTGTTAAAAATGAAGCATAAAAACCGACACGTTTGTTTCGAGCCTCTTTCCTCTTGCTCTCATCAGGATATCCTCCCAGTGCACGCTGTCGCTCTTTTATAGCGTGTGGTACCTGATTCCGTGACAATCTCATACATTGCACATGTGTGGTCTGTGGTTCTTGTTGAGGTATGTTCAGGTGGATTGTGCTAACAAAGATTTCATTTGTACCTGCAATTGTTGCTATTTACTTTTGTGTTCAAAGTTGCTAGGTAGGGTTTACATTATATTAACCATTTTTCTGTGGAGCATAAGTTGCATTAAAAAAAAATTGTAGTATGTAGTTGCTCTTTTGATGATTTTTGATGATATGCTGTAGTCTATTTCTTATCTTTAAGTCTCCAAATGTATTTACTCAGCTCTGTTTGGTTTTTATATTTTTTCTTTTTTTAAAAAGACTGCTTATGGTTTGCGTATGTGGTTTTGATGTGGTTTTCAGTAATCCCTGTATATGTTTCTTTTTTCTTTTCTGATGTTACTGTAGCTTGGTTAGTCTCTTGTTTATACCATCGGGTATTGTTTTAGTATTGATGGTAGGTGGTTGCTTTTGATATTTACGTAGATTGGTATGTCACTGGATTTTTTTTATATGGTTTGTACACGTGGTCATTGAGGTCTGATGTTATATCTAGGTAGTTCACTACCTTTTGTTTGCTTCTATTGTGATTTGTAAGTTGTGTTTTTGAAGATGTTACATAATTCTTTTTTTCTTGTTTTCAATAGTTCTTGGATTATTGTTTAATGCGGCGAGGCCGTCATCTCTGTACAGACCGACTTGTCTTCCAAGTTGTTTCTGGATGTTGGATAGCATGAATAGTCCGACTAGCTCGCATGTTTCGGTACCCATCATACGATCCCATGGTCACATCAATTTTCGCGTCATTTTTTTTTTTTTTAAATCCAAGTTTCATTTCTGCTGTGGAGTAGGATTTTCGTGGTGTGGAAAATAATTTCCATATCTGACTCTGTTCCTTCTGTGTGTTTATAGGCAAATTTTAAAGCTTTGGAGAGTAGTTCTTCATCTGTGGATGGGTAGAAGTCCACTATGTCAAATGTAAAAATACTGTGTTTATATGTTTGTTGAGTTTCTTAAACCATTGGATAACTTCATAGCTGTTTTGCAAATGTTGTATTCAGTGTTTGATTTTACATTTTCTATAATCTTTTCCCAGGATCCTCTTACTCATTTGGCCCACTTCGGATTTAGATGGGTTATTAGTCTGCATGTTGGTTGTTTTGGAAGTTAGGCTTATGGTCTTTAAGTGTTATGAAGGTTCTTTTGCTGCTGTTGCCTCCACCCTATGCTTAAGTCCATGCGGGTGCACAAGTTCTTTTTCTTTTTTGCGGGTGTTGTCATGTGTGGTTTTATCAGCTTTCTTGTAATTTTTCTGGAAATTTTTGTTTAAGAAGTTGAGAGTATTCAGGTTGGTTCCATTTTGTAGAAATTGCTAGTTTTGTCAGCCTTTACGAATTTTTTTTTTTTTTTTTTTTTTTTCGTTTTGGATTTGTTTTAGTGCATTTGTTAGTGATGCTTGAAAGTTATATTTGATTCTGAATTCAATGTTGGCTATCAGTCCTTTCACTTTATCTTCAAAAAGGTTTTCATTTCATCTATTGTCAGAGGTGATCGCCATGATTTAAAGCCATATGTGTTTTTGTCTTCATTCTTTGCATTTGGGTTAGGAAGAAGAATGCCTTCCATCTCATGTCGCATACAAATTTTTCGGTTTCTTCTATCAGTTTTTTTAGTGTAAGTTGGGGGTTTGAAAATGGTATGTATTTAGTGGATTGTCTAAAGTTGATTTTCTCCATTTTAGATTTTGTCGGACTACAGAGGTTCACCATACGGAACAGAATGACCTGCAAGAGCAAGAACCTGGTGTACCTCACTGGATGTGGACAAGTGCGGTGATGTACACTGTGTGGGGGAAACCAGTCAGACATTGCAAATATGCTTTCATGCACACCACTCCAGCACTGGCGTCAACCCGGAGAGCAGAGGAAAAGAGAGCAAGGACTCCAGTCAGTACAAGCAAGACACACTGGTGGCTCGCCACTTTCAGGGTGCTGGACACCACACCCTGGACATGAGAGCCACCTTCATTGACAAGATGTGTGTTCAGAAGACACACCACCCGGAAGAGCCAGACGGAGATTCTGGAGGCATAAACTGAAAACGAATCGGCCAGATGTACTAAACTTTATGACTGATCCTGGATCTTGGGGAGAAAAGACGCAAGACGGCAACCAGCGGAGAGAGAGAGAGAGAGAGAGAGAGAGGAGAGAGAGAGAGAGAGAGAGAGAGATAGAGAGAGAGAGAGAGAGAGAGAGAGAGGAGTGCAGGACAAGGATGAGGTTGGGTTGTATAAGAGGGAGACGTATTATTGTGAGGTCTTTCGTGGGGCACGTGAGTAGGTTTTTTATTTTTTTTTATGCTTAGTTATCTATTTATTCATTTATCTATGTGTTGATATATCTATTTTTTTAAGGATAGCGGAATGATCAGTAAGGAAAACCTTCCCGAATAAAACAGATCAGCTGATGGACATTGCGTGACAAACTATCAATGTAGCGATAGAGGTAGGGGGTCTAAGAGGAACTCGTTTTTCACTTTTTCTCTCTTTCTTTTCTTCATTCTTTCTTTTTAAAGACAATATGTGGACGTTCACTCGAAACGTTTTTAACTGGTGCTTTCATTCACTTTAGTGACTACTGTTAATGCAGGGGTGGAGAAGCAGACAGGTGTGTGCATAAAAAGGCGTATTTGATTTGCCTGTAATCGACAGTCCTTGGTTTTGTTGGAGAAAGTTTTAATAAATCGAACATTTTAACTACCACTACCTGAGAGTTGGCTGTTTTTTGTTTGTTGTTTGTTTTATCCCTCCCCCCTCTCCCCCCACTCCACACACACACACACGCACAACACAACACACACACACACACACACACACACACACAAACACACACACACACACACTCACACACACACGCACGTACACACACACACACACACACACACACACACACACACACACACACACACACACAGAGAGAGAGAGAGAGAGAGAGAGAGAGAGAAGAGAGGAGAGAGAGAGAGAGGAATCGAGAGAGAGATGTGCGGTTTGTCTGATTCCTTCGGAGATGACCTTGTACAAATAAAATGTTGTGGCTTGCATGTACCCTCATGACCATTTCCTTTGTTTGGCATAATGGATAATTAAACTAAAAAGAAAACACACACACACACACAAACACCCACACACACACACACACACAACACACACACACACACACACGCATATCTATATATATATATATATATATATATATATATATATATTATATATATATATATATATATATATATACTATATATATAATATTACTAAGATCTAAGTTTACCTTTGTGCATATGTGCTTACCAGTCCCTGCAGCGTATCAATGAAATCAAATGCATTTACCAATGGTATACAGGGAGGAACCTATATCAAGTCAAGGGTTCACTTTTTTCAGGGACTATATCCTTCTTTTTGATACAAACAATTGATATTCGTTGGTATCGTGAACCTCAGTAGGTATGAAAGTTTCAGCCGTATGAAAGTGTGCAGAAGCAGAGTGTACTTTCAACATTTCTACCTGAAAGAACACAATAACTGTCGGCTGGAGCGCCAGAAACCATCACCCCACTCCCCATATTGCACACACACACACACACACACACACACACACACACACACACACACACACACACACACACGATACACAGTCTTTCAAGCTTAATGTTGTGCTTATACTATTTTTCCTCTTCGCCCCGAAGACCTAATCTGGTCGTGTTTCTATGCAGTGTGTAGACATGGAGAAAAAGGCGTGATAGCATCTGGGACTGCACGACACGCCTCGACAGAATTTGTAAGAAGTTTTTTTGGGAATATTCTCATGTAATCCCGGCAGCTGTGATCAACTTTGACATTCCTGGATCATTCACCATAACTCCCTTAATGCAAAAACACTCAGTGTCCAGAAACTCATTTTCAGTGTCACAATGATGGTTATTGTCTCCCTGTCTATGTCAGGTGCAATGACATGATGGACTGTCCTGGTCATGAGGACGAAGTTTGACTGTCAGAAATTCAAGACCTGCCCTCGGTATTATAGATGTCGTGGCGCTTACAAAACAATATGTCTGCATGTGAATCACCTGTGCGATATTGTGCCACAATGCCCACTGTATGATGATGAGCTAATGTGCAACTTTGCTTGTCCTGAGTCATGTGTGTGTTTACGGTTTTTGCCTTCTCCTGTAACAACACTTTTCTCGCCACCTCTTTCCCTCTGTTACGTTACCTTGAAGCTGCTGGTAGTGGAATACGTATGAGTGACCTCACTCAGAACATCATGCTGATCCATCTGGGCGTACAGGCATGTAGATGGAGGATGTTAATAGAGGTTGTTTTACCGAATCTCCACAGTCTGGATCTCAGTGACAATTTACTTTATTCTGTCAACTTCAGTCACTTTGCAGGAATTCCCCGACTTCGAAGATTGAATCTTGCAGGTAATCCTCTGCCCCATGGATTTTTCCATGTCCAAGACCAGCATGTCTATTCATCATTACTTATCTTCAACATTTCTCGCGTCCATGGAACCATTCTGAGAATGAAGACCATGTCAGTTCTTATGCCAAACCTACAAGTTCTAGATTTATCATCGACTACCAT
>JADBJO010030197.1:15000-18172 GCA_016801955.1 Conus betulinus | reverse complement strand
TTGTCCGTGTGATTTTGATCTGGGACTCTTCTATCTAACCTACTTAAGGGGCTGTCGACGACAGCAGACACCTACGCAGAAAACTAGAACTATGGCCACTGGGGGGAACGACCGCCTCACTTATTAGGCTCAACATCGACCCCACAAACGAAAACACATTATATTAAGTCCACAAACCGTTTTCTGTTCTTCTCTGTCTCTGTCTTCCTTGTCATCTCTAATTCTCGCCTCCTTTCTTTCTCTGTTTTGTGTCTGTCTCTCTGCGCTTTCCACTTTCTCCTCTTTATCACTCTTTTTCTGTCATCGTCTCGGTCTTGTATGTCCCTGTCCTATGTCCTCTGTATCTGTATCTGGCTGTCTGTCCAGCACGTCCGTCTGTCTGTCGGTCTCTCTCTGCTCTATCTCTCTTTCTCGCTCACGCCTCGTCTCCTCTCTCCTCTCTCTCGCGTCTCTCTCTCTCTCTCCTCCTCCTCTCCATCTCTCATCTCTCTCTCATCCCTCTCACCCACTCTGATCCTTCCTTTCTATCTACAATCTCTCGCTCTTCTCTAAATCTCTTCGCTCTCTCTGTCTCTCTTCTGTCTCTCTCTCTGTCCTCTCTCTGCTCTCTCTCTTCTCTCTCTCTCTCTCTCTCTCTCTAAGTCGCACCATTCCCATCCCGCTCTTTTTCTCCCCTCACTTGCTGTCGCTTCTGTTTAACTCACTCTCCCTCTCTCTCTCTGTCTCTCAATTGCTCTCTATCTCTCTCACTTTCTCGCTTACTCTCTTCTACTCTCCCTGATCCTCTCTCTCTCTCTCCTCTCTCTCTCATCTCTCTCTTCTGCTAGATCTCCTATCCATATCTCTCTCTCTCACTTCGTTTTTCTCATAGGTTCACTCAACAAGCTATCGAACACTTCTGTCCCTCGTTGTCTCACTCTCTCAATCGTCCCTTGTCTCTTATCTACTCTATCATTCCACTATCATGGTTTTCACTCTCTAGCTTCTCTCTCTATCCAATTCACTCTCCTCTATCACTATCTCACCAACGCTATCTTTCTCACACTCCTTCTCTCTCACTCTCTTTCTTCTTCGCTCAATTATTGCCAATCATGCTATCTTCTTCACCTCCTCTGTGCAATCATTTTCCACTCGCTCACACTTATTATCTCTCACTTACGCTATCTCTCACTTACTTTTCGTATCATTATCACTCTCTGTGTGTTCTCTGTCTCTGTGGTCTGTATGTCTGTCTGTCTGTACTGGCTGTGGGTCTCTCTCGCCTCTCTCTCTCTCTCTCTCTCTCTCTCTCTACCTCTCTTTCTCCCCCTCTACTCCCTCTCCTCTCCCTCGCACCCCCCCTCTCTCTCTCTCGTCTCTCTCTCTCTCTCTCTCTCTCTCTCGCTCTCTCTCTCTCTATCTCTCTCTCTCTCTCCGGGTGTTTGACAAAATGCGTTTTGAATTTGGTTAGACAGTCCTGACATTACTAGTCCAGGCGATATTCACTTCATGAAGTAATCTAGGAATAAACAACTTTCCATAAATATCGTGTTTGATGTCTGTGAAGCCACGTTAATTCCAGTTCTACGTTTTTGCTTTTGGGTCTAGAGGTGGGAGCATGTGATGAACCTGGCAAAATAATGGAAAGTGATTTTTTAAAACTTTTTAGTTAAACGAAATAACAATACTATGATTCACGGGACTTATGCAGGAATTGGTTTCTATCCTGTCTTTGTTTTGAGGAAATACAACATTTCTCGTTTTTGGTTCAATATTGCATCAGCAAGGTGAATCGCTTCTCGAATGTGTCGTTTTCTGCTTGATTGACAGGTCACGGGTTATTTGGATTCATCTTGAATGGAATGTGTAGGACACATATTCATGTGGGTATAGGTGTGTTTGAACTTTAACAGTCCTTACGTTCTTGTATTTTCTACTTTTCACAGAAAATGTAGCTTGTTTTGCTCTTTCATGATTTTCTTTTGCTTCTTAGGTGGCACCTTTGGTTAGTTTTTTTGAAAACTCAACAAACATACTACGGGTATTGCACACCAGCCTTTTTCTGGTATAGCATTCTTCTTAAAACCGAAAAGGCAGAGGAGTCAAATTACCACTTTCCGCGGTCACTGAGGAGAAACAATCAGGTTTCGAAATACCGGTATCTGACCAGGAGTTATATGTTAGTGAGCTTCCTCCCCATTGGAGATGGTCTCCCGCTTGGAGACTATAAGCTGCTGAAGGTTCACCCACTCAAGCACATACTGTCAGTTAGGCAGAATCATCTACACTGCAGATATGAAGGCTTACCACCGTCGTAAACGCCTTCGGACAAGCAGAAAACAACTTGTCACAATACTGTTATAGGATTTCGCCGCTTGGTCCTTTAGCACTGCAACGGGCCGAGACCCGAGCAAGAGATTTTGTGTGTGCATTTAACCTGACCTGCTTTTGTGTGTGTGATGGGTCCTTATCGAATGGAAATGGACGTGGGGAGTGTAGGGACAGGGTGCGTGTAGTATATAAGTTCCTTGAGATCTTTTGCCGCTGCTTTTAGCTGGTGGAACAACAGGAAACGACCAGTCGGGCGATTCTTCAGTGTGCATTTACATTGTGGGCCGCTCCGGCAGTGCAAGGAATTGTTCCACTGGAGTTAATACGTGCAGATCCGGTCTAACTGTTCACTTTGATGAGTGTAATTTTGTTTTAAGAACCTGGAATACAAAGGAGTCACGAGATATAATTCCTTCCCTTTTTTTTTTTTTTACATCGTTATCAGGGGCTGTTGATACTCGTTTCAAAAGAATACCCGAGTGGTTATCGAATCTGAAAACAAAGAGATCTGTGAAGCACTATCTATTGCGATTTTGTTAAAAAAAGAAAAAAAAAAAACACACCCGATTGGATATCGAATCTGAAAACAAAGAGACGAAGAGGAAAGTGATCAACGCATAGGGAACAACCAACCAACGTGGGAGAACACTCAAAACAACAAAAAAAAAAAAAAGAGAGAGAACTATTACTGTGGCTTACTTGATCACGATCTATAACTGTAACTAGGCGAAGGAATGACAAGAGCATAAACGACAGCACATAAAACCTGCTGATATGGATCTAAAAAGAGAAAACTGAAAGAATAAAAATCTAACAAGAAAAGAAAAAAAACATAAAAAAGAACATTTTAAAAGCCTCAAAA
>JADBJO010030196.1:15000-18173 GCA_016801955.1 Conus betulinus | reverse complement strand
AATCTTTTTGGCAGACAATGGCACTTTAAACAATGCTATAGAAAACCGATCTTGTCCATAGAAACGAGACTTGGTCACCAAGATCTTGTTCCTGCAAGAAATCTCTTTGGAGTGAGCCGCAAAGATGTAATGGAAATGGCCTATCATTTGCCGAGGCTGAAGGTATTTCCCATATGTTCAGCATCAACCATAAGGCTGCAGGAAAAGTATGGTTCACAAATTTTATGAGGAGAAATCCAGAGCTGAGCCTCCGGTCAGCAGAACCGACCTCAATGTCAAGACTGACGGGGTTCAACCGGGAAAATGTGAACGAGTTCTTCGATCACATTGAGACAATAAAAGACGATCACCCCTCACTTGATGGAACAAGAATATACAATGTGGATGAGGCGGGTCTGTCAACAGTGCACAAGCCTCCCAAAATCTTGGGAAAGAAAGGAATGCGCCGAGTGGGTGTTTGTAACCAGTGGTGAAAGGGGAGTCAACACTACTGTTGTCTGCTGCTGCAGCGCAGCGGGGACTTTTGTTCCCCCAATGATTATCTTCAAACGGAAACGGATGTTGGAGACTCTGAAAGAGGGAGCGCCGCCTGGAAGTTCTGTTCTGTGCAACCCATCGGGATGGATGGACCAGCCCACTTTCCTTCAGTGGATGCAGCATTTCATTGGGCATGTGAAATCTTCTAGAGAGGAGCCTGTGCTGCTGGTCATCGACGGCCATTCTTCTTCACACACAAAGAACATTGAAGCAATTGAACTGGCACGTGACAACGGTGTGATCATGATCTCTTTGCCTCCACACACACAACACACACCGCATGCAACCGTTAGACGTTGCATTTTTTCAAACCCCTGAAAACATACTATTCTCAAGCAGGTCACAGGTGGATGAAAAATCATCCTGGACGACGCATTCTGCCACATAATGTACCAGGATTATTTTCCGAGGCATATATGAAGGCAGCCACAATGACCACAGCTGCAAAGGGGTTCGAGGCAACGGGAATCTGGCCTGTTTGTAGAGATGTCTATGAAGAGCATGACTTCGCACCTTCTGAACTGCCAATAGTGAACTATATGAAGATTTCAGACCAAACAGCAAGCACTTCAGTGGAAGGTCATGAAAACCCACCACCTTTGCCACCTCGCCCATCATTGGAGACACACCACAAAACAGTAGGCGTACCACCTGTGCCCCCACTGCCACAGTATCGGTCAACAAATCAGTCTCCCCCTCTTCCTCCAAGAGTTGCCTACCCACCTGCCCCACGGCCACAGTACCAGTCAACAAATCAGTCCTCCCCCTCTTCCTCCAAGGGTTGCCTACCCTCCTCCTGCGCCACTGCCACAGTACCAGTCAACAAACCAGTCTCCCCCTCTTCCTCCAAGGGTTGCCTACCCCCCTCCTCTCCCACCAAAGTATCCAGCACATCCAGGACACAGAAGCCAAGGACTGCCTGTTGATGAAGTTTGTGCTGAACACCCACCAGACAGCAGCTCTCCGTCTCCCTTCTCATGCCCCGTCCCTGGGGTGCTGAATCAACAGCACACTTTTCTTGCAAGTTCCAGAGGAGATGGGCCTGGAGAGTTGGCAAACCAAACCAGCATCCACAGAGAACACCTGTTGGAAGAATACGTCATCATCCCGACAGCTTCTGATGGGAGGTGCTTTTTTTCGCGGGCGTTGTTATTGGACAGGAAAAGTCTCTCCAAACAGCCACTAGGGATTATGATGGAAAACCAACAAACCCAGCTTTTTCAATCAGAGAACAGGTGTTGGCAGACAGTCTAAGGGACAAAACCTTATCATTTATGTTGGACAATATGCACACATGTACACTGGTCTTGAAAACGACGGACTACACGCTGACATCCCAGAAGGCTGCATTTTGACACGTTAGCAGAGAGAATACAACACATGACAAGCCCGACATCTTTACCAGGGGAGTTGGAGATCATGGCCACAGTGAAAGTGATCCAACGTCCAGTCCACATCCACCACGTGTCAGCAGGATTCATCAGAAGATATGGGGGAGGAATTCCCATTGGACCCAGTGCTGTTGGCTTTTACAGAATTAGGTGAATTCACTGGTCACTATGAAACCTACATTCACCAAGAAAATCTGTGTCACAGTCAGTCGTCACAACTGAATGTCAGTTCATCTACAGGTGATTTCATTCCCATTGGAGTCATGCTGTCAGTTAAGGCTGTTCCTCAAACACGGTCTTCTAGATCAGCCAGGAAGGGGAAGTCAGAAATTCTGACGTCTTCCCCTTACAAGGCTACACTGAGAGCATCAAAAACAAGAAGTGCAGGAAAGTCCAGGGGGTCGAAACAAAGGAAGGACAACACAGGCAAAGAAGGAAGCAAAAGTACAGTGGATTTGACGTCACAAAGGACAGCTGGTTTTGCATTTTGTGTTTGGAAAACAGGAAAGAGCACATGATCCAATGTGCCAAGTGCAAACAGTGGATGCATGAGGCGTGTGCTGACTTGATCAGTCAGGCAGACCAGTTTTTGTGTGATTTTTGCAAATAAACACTAGTGACATGTGCAGGGAAGACACACACTAGAATGATCATACACCATCAGAATGTGTATGAGGACATAGTTTAATCATGTGATTTTGTTTTAAGAGAATATTTTGAAGAACAGGTGTCAAGGGACGGGTTGAGGTTTGTTTTTGCTGGACATAAAAAGAAGAAAATTGAAAATTCTTTCAGATATTTGGATAAACCACAAAGAGTAGTTTTGTGCTGGAAAAAAAAGTGCTGACTTGAAAGAAAAGTCAAAAGATTAGTTTGATTTCTCTCTCTCTCTCTCTCTCTCTCTCTCTCTCTCTCTCTCTCTCTCTCTCTCTCTCTCTCTCTGTGTGTGTGTGTGTGTGTGTGTGTGTGTGTGTGTGTGTGTGTTGGTGTTGTTGTTGTTGTTGTTGTTGTAGTTGTTGTTTTAGAACTTGAATAGTTCAGTGTCTTGAGTTTGAAAAGTATTTTGCTTGTACGGGATAGCCTTTTTAAATAACGAAATAGGATTTTTGTCAAATAATTTTTCTATCAAATATTTTTCTTTCTCAAAAGAATGCTTCATTCTGGTATGTTTACCGGAACACAGAATATGTCATATAATTCTTCATTTGATTTGAAGCGTCTGAAATTATTTGTGACTAATGCATC
>JADBJO010030196.1:0-2500 GCA_016801955.1 Conus betulinus | reverse complement strand
TTTAATTTTTGTTAACTGATATCGAACTTTGTCACTATGTGGTTTCTTTGTCAGTTTTGATTTTTGTTAACTGATATCGAACTTTGTCACTATGTGGTTTCTTTGTTTGTCAGTTTTAATTTTGGTTAAACTGATATCGAACTTTGTCACTATGTGGTTTCTTTGTTTGTCAGTTTTAATTTTTGTGAACTGATGTCGAACTTTGTCACTAGGTGGTTTCTTTGTTGGTCAATTTAAATTTTTGTTAACTGATATGGAACTTTACTACTGGGTGCTTTTTGTTTTGTTTTGTTTTGTTTTTGTTTGTCAATTTTAATTTTTGTTAAACAATATCTAACATTGCCATCGGGTGGTCGTATGTTTGTCAGATTGCTTAAAAAAAAAAAGAGAGAAAAAAGCTGAAATAGAACTTTGCCTCCGGATGGTTTGATGGTTAGTTTGTAAAAATCAATTTTTGTGTTAACTGATACGGAACTTTGCCATTGGGCAGATTCTGCAAACTCTTGACGATTGCAAGATGAAACCCAGCAATTTACACCTACTGAGGTTTGTCATTGACTTTCATCTCCGTTCATTTTTTTTTTTTTTTTTTTTTTTTTTTTTTTTTACAAAAAATACCTTTTTACCCTACAGGAGTAGGCCTTTACCCCGTTTTCATCCGCTTTCTTCCTAATATGGCCTCCGCAGTCGGCGTCGCTATAAACAACCCGATTCCAAGTATTTCAGTGTTTTCGTCCTCATATGGTCTCCCAGCATGGGTCGGCCAGCCAGGTTGTAAACAGTCTGCCATGGAGTGAGCAGCTGAAATCAAGCGCAGGGCGGCTTTGATTCCGATTTGACATTTGCTCATCTTTCGACCAGTTCTATTTCGAGCTGCCAGTGCGGGACAGAGATCGTGTGTGCACTAGCGGAGCACTGGTAGGTGTGTCCTCTACAGGTTTTTTCTTTTATTTTTCTTGCTTGAACTGTCGAGTATCTTTTTCCTCTTCTTCTTCTTCTTCTTCTTCTTTAATCAGAGAAATCGATGCAATGGTCCTGAGAGAGAGAGAGAGAGAGAGAGAGAGAGAGAGAGAGAGAGAGAGAGAGAGAGAGATTTGATTTAAGCGCCTCGTACGTGTGGTGCGTGCGTGCGTGCGTGCGTGCGTGCGTGCGTGTGTGTGTGTGTGTGTGCGTGCGTGCGTGCGTGCGTGCGTGCGTGCGTGCGTGCGTGCGTGCGTGCGTGTGTGTGTGTGTGTGTGTGTGTGTGTGTGTGTGTGTGTGTGTGTGTGTGTGAGTGAGTGCGCGCGCTCTCGAAATTATTCCTGTTTGCATACATACTCAGTTCAATAAACTGAAGCTCAACACTACTTGACTTTGCCAGTTCAAAATCAAACCCTTGTCCAGTATCTATAAGCGCGTGCTGAAGGCAGCTTCCCTAAAATCTACAAGTCTTACACTATCCCATCATACTAAAACTGGAATTCTTCCATTACAGATGTTTTACATCCATAAAGAAATGTTCATGTGAGAAAAAAAAGAAAAGAAGTCACAAGGCTCATGGTCCATTTAATCTGCATTCAGGATAAATTCTTGATATCCTACACCACACCTAATATTGACCTATCTAAAACAAGACTTTGTTGTTTTGGTCCTATATTCTGGAACTCACTTTCATCAGAACTTAACTTAGATGCCGTCGAAGTACCTGACCTTACAAAAGAAAGTTGTTTACATGATCCACGCCCATGAAGCCATAAGTGTTAATGAACTTTGCCAATGTACGCTTTACGAAGTCACGCTAGCTTTTTATGCATCGTATTTCAGATCTTTTGGTAATGAACTTTCATCTGCATTTGCATTTGTTTTACATAAATTTTCTACTATTCATGGAATTATTATGAAATTGCAAATGCTATATCAATGAATGCACCTATGACTGTATAAAGGATACTAGTACAAGTACAGTGTGCTACAGCGGCCTGAGGAGCGAGAGAATTGCTCGTACAAACTTCTTTTTTTAATAATACGAAACAAACAGGTAACATCTCTCTCTCTCTCTCTCTCTCTCTCTCTCTCTCTCTCTCTCTCTCTCTCTCTCTCTCTCTCTCTCTCTTCCAACTGTACATCTTCTGCGTTTCCTTCATAAAAACAACAATAACAACAACAACAAAATAACAACTAATCGTACGTTGATGTATTTATTCTCTTGATCCTAACCTGCTTAACCGATAATGACTCCACACAAAACAAAAACTAACCGAACAAAACTATCACAACAACCATCAAGACACCAAAGCAACAAGCAGAGAAGCAACACAAAACAGTTTCCAAACAAACACAAAAGAACTTTTGGTTGTTTTTTTTTCCCACAACGAAAAACAGGGGGCAACAAAAAAACGCACCAAAACAAACACGCGTAAACATCAACTTTGGACGTCACAAACTCCTATACACTTAAACACCAAGCAAGGACATGAAAAAATCCTCAAAACACACAAAAACATGGCGACGCTCTCACACA
>JADBJO010030195.1:5000-12500 GCA_016801955.1 Conus betulinus | reverse complement strand
AAATCCAGAAAACAAACAAACAAAAAAATG
The DNA here is from genome assembly GCA_016801955.1 of Conus betulinus. NCBI lineage: Eukaryota > Metazoa > Mollusca > Gastropoda > Neogastropoda > Conidae > Conus > Conus betulinus. The sequence goes on along the minus strand of JADBJO010030195.1, from coordinate 12,470 downwards.
CTGGGATGAACACCCTCAAAGTCTAAACGAGTACATCCAGATCCAATCCTAAGCCTCACAAATAGAGTCAATTCTCTCTTTCTCAGCACACTTGGGTATGTGCTACAAAATGTCACAGCCAATATTTCCTCTTCATTTGGTGGAGTTACACATAGGGCACCAACAGAAAAAGGGATCGAGCTCAGCCCTCGAGCTCACTCCAAATCGACTATTTCAGTATATGGTAATGGCTTCAGCCTCAACGTTGCCTCAGCAAAGTCTCTCAAAGGGTACTGAGCCTTAGCTACAAGTCCAGAGAGTCGAGTTATTGGTGATAATGTCACAGAATCATATCTGCATGGGATAGGTGAGACAGGCCACACTCACTCTATCAACAGTCATGAGACACACGTAACACACCAATGGACTCACCGTGAGAGTGGAGAAAAAAAGTGTCCTATCAATACCACTGGAGGCTCACAGATGAGGCTCACTACAAGGTGGTCCAGCAAGAACTCTCCTCCTGATGGTGACCTCAGCGGTTGGCAAGGCCTCAAGCAGACATCCTGGGGACTTGGTTGATCTCGGCTTAGGTTAGGTCAATGGCCCTCACTCTCAGGACAGAAAGGTGAAGGAAAGGTAGAAGACGTAGAAAGGTGGGGGGGAAAAGGTGGGAAGAAGCAGCCAGGAAAAGGTGATGGTTCAAACTCTGCAAGCCAATCATGGTCTGTATATCTGTATATAGTTGTGGAATATGGAGCTGTGTGGGGTGTCTTATGTGACTATGCTAGGAGAGGTAAGCACTGACAAACCCCCTCCCTCTTGCTAACTTGCTCTGATTACAGGGAAAACCCCTAATTTGCTATGTGTTGATTGTTCCCTTTCGTCTTTCTCCTAATAAGTTCTGCTATTAGCCCAAAGCCCCTCCTCTGCATACAAAGTAAGGGGCTGCAATCAATGAAAGGAAACAATTATGGGGAAATGATATCCAAACTCCACCTAATTCCTCTTTTCCCCTTATTTCCGGAGGAAGGATTACAGGTTGTCAAATCGCTATACACAAAGAAAAACAAATGCGCGAGCATGTGATAACAATATTTGTTCACACAACTCTGAGGTTAACCAGAAATCACTGAAGGGCTGAAAGCCTATGCAAGCACCATGATTCAGCAAAATACTTGTATCGAAATTCACAACATCTACAATGCACAAAGTTTGCTAATCAACTGTCTCACTAATGTTTATCAACATTTATGCTCATCAGCATACCCATACGACAAACACACATCAAAAGTGTGCAATAACATAACACTACCCTGAATCAAACAATCCAACATGTAATATTCAATACCCTCTCCCATGCGTACCTCCCTTCCCCCAAACCCATTTTTTACACAGACGAACAGGAACACAACACAAAGAGCAAGGCGATGGAGAGTGTTGATGGGGGAACGCGAGCGCCACCCGAGAATTTAGTGGGCTCCGTACGCGCCTGGATGCACGCCACGTGCTCACGACCAAAACGTGACAAAACAAATACGTACTGGGATCTACTGTCCCTGGCAAGCGCGAATATACTGTACATAAAAAAAAAACTACCACGGGAGAAGATTTCGGCTCGCCTACAGATTTCACACGCATACCATCGACCTGAGGGGTATTCATGTGACTGGGAAAGACTGTGCGGTCACGTCTCTTAGTCAAAGACGAAAATGAAAAACAAAACAAAACAAAAAAAAAAAACCTTTACACTGACTATGGCTTGATAACAAGTCATACTCTGATGGAACCAAAACCACTTTGGTCCCCATAACTCCCAAAATAAACGGACTTACAATTCACAATAACTTGAGTTTTGAAAGAGAATAACGCACAGTTCGTGATATGAAAAACTGTACACGCCCAATCACCTGCTAAAAGCTATTGCCAGAACCTCAAATTTCTAGACTTCCGACGAAAAATACACATTCTAAACCAACAGCAAACCACACGGAACAATACTATACAGCAGTTTGTGAGCGGGATGGAGAGGGTAGGGTGGGACAACTAGTGTCTCCTGTCTCGACCCAGGCAAAGGACAGGCAGGTCGGCACCCATACGTACGTCACAACGAAGTGACAAGGAACTCTTCAGGATCCCCACCGAAGGGGTTCGCCAAACCAGAAATGGTTTCAGGAAGCTTGTCCAGATTGAGGATCGTGGTCCTCTGAAATCCTTTCCCCCTCTGTCTCTCCCGACTCCCCAACCAAACTAAAAAAACCTACAGGTGAGCAGTTCACATATGCAGTCAATAATGCAGGGGAGTTGGAAAACCGCATGGATTGCACGTGCGACTGAAACAAAAAAACAGACTCTACTTGTGTGGCAGGAAACTTGATCTCACTATAAAAATAGAACGGTCCACGGGCGGCTCACATATTCCAAGAATAGAAGAGTAGGGAAGAAAGGAAACACACACACACACACACACACACAAATCGGGGGGTTGTGAAAAGCACGGCTTTGTACTCCTAAAAGATGGGGCTCCCAAAGGGATAGAAGAAAAAAAGTTAGTGAAATCAATAACCACTATAAAGAGACCCTGATCCTTATGAGGGAAAAGGAATATGAAGGAGTACGGAAAGTATAGAACGTATCCAAAAGTGACTGGGGAGCTATAAAACCATTAACAGAAGAGAACTCGAGTTTCCCTACGTTGAACCTATCAAGAAAGAGTTCAAAAGCTGAGCCATCCGAGACAGACCTCGCTGTGGTTTAACTGCAGGATCCCTCTAAATCATTTCTTCATTTCTGATGGAGAGACGACTGGAAGTTTTCCAGAGTATGAGGTCACCGTCTTTCATGTCGTTGAAATTTGGTGATCAGTCCTGGGTCCAATTGTATAGGTCAATGGTCTACTTCTGCACGCGTCTTCTTCTTACAAACTGTTTCGCTAATGACGCCATCTGTGTACTGACTTCTAAAGAGATGCGGAGAGGATGAGGGAAGTGTCGCCTGGAGATTACACCTGTGTTTGTGTTTTTTGCATTAATTGATATACATGCATCTATCTCTCTATTGATGTATGTATATAATAATTCAACTGTTTGCTCTCTTCGTCTGTTTTTCTTTGCCATGATTAAATGTTAGACTTTTTTCATTTTGTTAATTACCAGTGTGTGTGTGTGTGTGGTGGAGGGGGGGGGGTGAAGACAAACTATCAGCTCATCTATCTACCCTCACACATGGAAAGCCCTCTGTCACGGCAAACAGTGGAACGTCCTAAGTTCATGTAAAGCAGCATCAGTTCAGGGTAGGTACACACGAAGGCACAACCAAATGCTGTAGGAGATCGCACATGCGGTTAGTACTGCTGGAGGAAGCTCTGTGCCACCACTAGCTCCAACAATAAAGTTTTACACAGCAGGAGGCCACAAATCGTGGTTTGGACCGGCAGTGATATAAGGGGCATAGATGTAGAGTTTCTGGGATGGAGCAGATGACTGGGAATGCACAGTAGACCTTCCAGAATGGGAGAACCATCCAGAAATCATCAGGAAGAGTGGCACGAGACCGGATATTGTTCTCCACTCAGATTCATCAAAACAAATGATTCTGATTGAACTCGCCATGCCATGCAAAAAAGCAGAATGGAGCAAGCGCACCTCCACAAGACTGAGAAGTTTGCCAGGCTAGCGAGCAGCTTGACAGAATCTGGCTTCCAGGCCTGGGTCTTCACCATAGAAGTTGGAGCGAGGGGATTTGTAGGCTCATCAGCATATCACGTCACGAAACAGCTCAGAATTTCAGGTAAGAAGAGGACCAGAACCCAGAAGGCAATGGCAGAGACAGCTGAAAAGAGTTCCTGCTGGATTTGGTCGAGGAGGAACAAAAGTGAACTTCATAGGGCTTACATTTCGCAACTTGAAACAGGTGTTCTGTTAGCCATCCCTCTAAAAGGGCACGCCTAGAGACACCCATCCATCCAAAAGTTGCGGGTTTGAATTTCAGGGAATAAAGATGGAGGTAGAAGGGCAATTGGAGGCATGACCTGGAGTGTCTGCAACAGCTGAGGGGAGTTTCTTTTCTGGACACCCTCTGCTGTCATGCTCTCCCTAGACCTTCTTCCTACCAGTCTTACTGAAGCCTAAACACCGACAATTCACAGTGAATAATCCATATTGGGTCGTCCTGAAAATACCCATGAGAAGAGTCCCTGTGCTGCCCCAGTAATGCTCAACAGTACAGGACACAACCCTCTAAGCCCTCTTCTGTTGACAGCCACTAGAGTCACGGAGCCAGAGTGACATTGTCATTTGCCTCCCCGTCTCCCTCCCTTCAACCCTTCCCGTATCCATGACTTCATTCTTAATATTGTCCCAATTTACTGTTCTATTCACTGGTCATTTCATGTGAAGTGGAGACGTAATGGACATCAAATCACATGGAAAGGTTCTCTTGGTGTAGCAGTAAAGAGGGGCTACTGGGTTTACTCTTTGCTTCCTCTGCCTCCGGGCATGCATGCCTTGGTCATGTTGAAGGGGTGTGGGTGGGGAAGGAGGGGGGTCAGGGTTTTCGATTAGGATGTTCCCAGAAAGATCACATCACAGGCGCTGGTAATTTTCTGTATCCATGGAACAGAAACAAGTTTAAACTCCCCCATCTCCTTATCCCCTTTACGTGCTTATGTCGATCCCAATTTCAGGTATAAGTTGTGATCTTACATAAGCACATTCGGGGGGGGGGGGGGGGGGGGGGGGAGTAGGAGTAGATGGGTGGGTGGGGGGTAACAGGTAAAAACAGGTACGGGGGGAGGGGGAGGGGGAATCGTAACTTTCCAACACTGTCACTCAATTGTTTTCATTCCATATCCATTTTGCGCCCAATTTGAGGAGATAAGTGATCGTACTTTCTTCGTTTTCTGGTCTTGCATGTTGTGTGACTTGCCTGAAGAAGACCAGCGAGGTCGAAACGCGTCATGTTTGTTTATAATTTGTTTGTTTCTTTCGTTTGGCGTCATGGTAACTTTCATCAAATCAAAGGTGGGAAACATAAAAGGCACGACCTAAGTGGGTAGTAACAAGATATAAGGTAAGGTAAGGTAATGCTACTCATAGCCCAGCCAATCGAAAAAGGCCATATCAGGGCTGTCAGCTTGTCGAAGACAACTCTTGGGTCATTCATTCACATAACCCTTTAAAAACATCTTCTAAAAACACGCCCAATATTTTGTTAAAAATAAACTTTCCACTGTAAAATCTCAGTTCCAATGAATAATGTCAATCTCCCTCAGAAATCCAAAGATGACATCAGGCGGAACATCTCTGAACAAGCAACGAGAGATAAAAGTTCATCAAGATAGATACAGATACTAAACAATGTTCACAATGCTGGGACATCACTGCACATGTCAGAAGAAGTCACTGGATCACCATGGAGGATCCTGGACATGAAAAACAGAAATGATGAAATCACCAGGTCCTGATGCCTTCAATTTCCACCAAGACAGGACAGCAGAACACGCTGATTAAAAAAAAAAAAACCCTTACTCTCCGGCGGGATCGAACACCGATCAGTATCTTGAGACTGTTCCAGACTCCAGTGCATGTGAGAAGGCCACAATGGACAGTCATCACCAGTTCAGCTTGGGCTGTCCTATTTGACTTCTTCCCAAAAGTGTCCACCAAAATACTTGGTGTGCCAGACGTAACGGTGATCAGATGAACTGCAAGGATATGCCAGCTTAGGCGTCTTTCGCATGTGATTTACATAGTATGAATTCATCATCTTAAAACACAAACATCTGTCTGTGGAGAAGAGGGTAGAAGAAGGAATCCTTTTTCCACCGAGCGCTGTCCAACATTTTGGTTCTCTGAAGCAGTGGTCAGTTGTCGAGCAAGTGACAGCTGTTTCGTTCTGCAAAGAGATCATCAGGCACGCTGCTGGCTCCTGGCTACCTCCTCCAAAGAGGTTATGTTTTTCATCCACAATCGTTGTTCTGTTTGCTTGTCTGTCAGCAATACTGTGCAAATGGCTATTCAACCAAGCGAAAAGGAACTTGACCCCCTGTACACACCTAAATCAACATCAGAAAATGAAGTCAGAGGGGTTAACTGTAACACGGTAGAATATCTGTGACGGATCGTTTCCCGTCCAGTCACAAATTTTTGTGCTAACCGGAAGGTAGTCGTCCGCAAGCCGGTTCAAAAGTTTACCTGACTGCTGCTGACCTATGCACTGTTAAAGCTGGGTGAGCTGAACTGGTTAGGCAGTCTCTGCAGTGATCCCAGCAACACAACTACCCAGAAGCCGAAGAGGGACTCCCGTCTAGTTTGGGTGACAGTCAGGTATTTATCATTCAATGTTTATTTATTAGCAAACCGAAACCGTATTCCCGTTTAGGAGCGACTGAAACTTCCTCAGCGCACTTGTGAAGGATTTGTTTAGAAAAGGAAAGTATTTGTTGTGTTCTGTTATCCTATGACTTGAAGGGGTAGCAAAACGAAATGCTGTCGGAAAACATGAATAGAAGAAGTGAGTGTTAAAGGAAGTGGTCTTCAACAAAAAAAAAAGTTTTGTTTATTCTGTTACTTAACTAGTTATGAACTTATGATAAAAAAAAAAGGTGTTTATGCTAATATGGTTTGCGAGAAGAGGGAGAGTTTTGATAGCATGGATAATAAGCTCCCAGAGTGAGTGACAGAGACTTGATATATACTGGTTTTGATTTTTGATGTGGATGAGTATTTAATTCACCCTTGATATGAATACTGATTAGTTGTGTGTTGGTAAACAAGAGTGTGTCGAAATCTTTCCTTCACATATATTGAAGTCGATGAATCTTTTAGGAAAAATACCTTTCAACATCTGTGATTATATGAAATGAAATGACCATTCGTGTCGTGTTACAAGAAAAGAAATGAAAATTTTGTGGTGACATTTATAGTTTGATGAAAAGTAATCATTAATTGTTTGTAATGAATTATCTCCATGGTTTATCGAAGAGGGTCTAGGTCGAAATCCTTTCCCCAATTTGGAAAACTAGATTCTGAAAGGTTTGTATTGAAATCCTTTCCTGTGTAGTGTTATGATTCCGGAAAAGGGAATGTTCTAGTGTTATGATTCCGGAAATGGGAATGTTGTAGTGTTGAAAAAAAGAATATGCTGACGTTTGTCCCAAGTTCTAGTGAAATGTGATGTGGCTAATGAATATGAATGTAGTCGATCGTGATTGTAATGAATAGTATCCATGATAATCAAGGTAGTTAATTAGTTTCCCCCAGGGAGAAGTGTTCCGTGGATTGAAGGGGACTGGCTGCCACATTCTGAGGGTCAGGGCTGTAGCTGTGTCTATCCCCTTGTTCTCCACCCTGTGTCGGTGTCGAGAGGCCGGCCTGAGTGCCAACAACTACCCTACCTGCCACTGCGCCCGGGATCGACTACCCGCTGAGATAGCTGGGCTGGAGACGCCGCTGCTGCCGTGCCAGAGCACCGCTCCCGAGTTTTGAACCA
>JADBJO010030194.1:0-18174 GCA_016801955.1 Conus betulinus | reverse complement strand
ATCAGGTGCAGGGTGGTGGAGATTACAGGTAGGTGTGGAGTGGTGGAGAGTCAGATACAGGTGCAGGTGGTGGAGAGTACTATTAGGTGCGGAATGGTGGAGAGTACAGATCAGGTGCGGAGTAGTGGAGAGTACAGATCAGGTGCAGAGTGGTGGAGAGTTCAGATCTGGTGTGGAGCGGTGGAGAGTACAGATCAGGAAGGGGAGAGGTATTGAACTGCGTCTGAAGCGGAGGAAATAGAGGAGGACCAAGAGACTCCTTTCCATAGTGCGTGATGGTGGAGCTAAATGCTGTAGAGAGGCGGTGATAAAGCACAACTTGCAGACATTAGGTGATGAATTTTCCCTTGTAAAGGAAATGAAAGCGAGTAAAAAGACTGCTTGAAAAAGTTCTAAGAGCACTGGAAAAAGTAAGACCACGCTCTGGAGGACATATAGGGAGTTCCTTGCCAAGGAACAGAACACTGAGCACTGCTTGAAGTGATCTCGGTGAAACTGATCACTCTTACAGCCTGAGTGGGTGTGGAGGTGAGGTTCGTTTCCTGCCTTCCCTGTTGTTGTCTTTTTTTGTGATGATCCTGATAATATGTGGATGTTCCCATGCCAAGTAAGGATAATGCCTTTGTTTGGGACTGGTTAAGAATGAGAAAAAGGTATCTCTGTTATCTTTATTTGCTTCTGAGATGTGTGCATTCAAACTGAGGTAATACTGAGATGACAGTTACATAAGCTGAACAAAATGTAAGTGAAGCTGGGGCTGGTGACTTAACCATGATTTTTCACAACATCCCATTGACTGTTAGCTTTGTGGTGTGTGACAGACCAGAAGAATGCCTTTGAGATAGTGCCTCGTGACCACCACATGGGCATCGGCCTGAGCTCCAAGAGTTTCCTTTGAGGAAAAGTGCAACTGGATGGCTGCTCTCATCACCCTGCAAAACCAGAAGGTAACTGCATGGCCGGAGGGTTTCCCCTCAGTAAGCTTTACTTTCTGGCCTCTTTTTTAACATGGATTCCCCCTCACTCTTTCTTACAAAATGGCCAGAGGGTTCCCCTCAGTAAGCTTTACTTTCTGGCCTCTTTTTTTAACATGGATTCCCCCTCACTCTGTCTTTCTTACAATATGGCCGGAGGGTTTCCTCTCAGTAAGCTTTACTTTCTGGCCTCTTTTTTAACATGGATTCTCCCTCACTCTGTCTTTCTTACAACATGGCCAGAGGGTTCCCCTCAGTAAGCTTTACTTTCTGGCCTCTTTTTTTTAACACTACTATTCCCCTTCACTCTGTCTTTCTTACAACATGGCCGGAGAGTTTCCCTTCAGAGGGGCAGCCACTGTGGTCAACGCTTGGTGATTTCCTGTGTCGTTTTCATGTCTACAGTTTTCAGTGCGTAATGAGAGTTTGTGTCAGTGGTCAGTGAAGAAAATGATGTTCGCAAAGATGGATTTACTGGAATGTTTGGTGCTTGTGACTGTCGTAGTTTGTGTGTGCAGTATTTGTGTGATGTGCAATCTTTTCAACAATGGCGGGTGAGCAAGGTGCAGGTACCAGAAATCTGAAATATTCAAGAGACTGTTTAATATTTTTAAGGACCCCCACTGACATTTTACCGCACAATTTCAATGATTTTCCAGTTGAGATCAAGAAGATAGAAGACGACACTGACCCACACAACACACAGACAACACACAGACGAAGACAGAGAGGAGGTAGAGGGGGAGGTGAGAAGAAGACTGAGACGAAACATGAACAGACCACCCCTTCCCTCCATGATTCTATCCAACGTGCGATCACTAAGACCTAATGGAAACACTAATGTCAACTTTGATGAACTTTTAGTGTGTACCCCGTTTTTATGAGAGATTTTAGAGACACTGTTTAATGGCCTTTACAGAAACCTGGTTTTGTGACAATATCACCGACGACAGCATTAGAATTGATGGTTTTGGTGTGCCCTACAGGACAGATAGAGATAAAACAATAACAGGTAAAAACAGTGGTGGGCATGTGCCTCTACATAAACGAGAAGTGGTGTGACAGGTGTCATGTGACAGTGCGAAAGCAGCTTTGCACGCCGGATTTAGAACTGCTCTCTGTGTCACTTCGACAAAGATATTTGCCGTGTGAGTTCGGCCAGCTGTTTGTGACAGTTTGTTATGCCAGCCCTCCGCCTGTGCTGCACGTGCTGCTGCTGACATCACTGACGTTGTCCGTTCTTTGCAGCTGATCAATCCTGATGCACCGAATCTTGTGTTGGGTGATTTTAATCACTGTGACTTGCGTACTTCTCTTCCTGCACTATATCAGTATGTTACAAGTGCCACCCGTCAAAACAAAACTATTGACCTGTGTTATGGCAACATACCTCACGCCTTCAAATCCATAGCTCTTCCTCCCATTAGAAATTCAGACCACGATGCTATTTTCGAGTTACATATCTTTTTTGTGAAGATCTGATCATCCCCCAAAAGACAGTAAAAATATTTCCTAACAATAAACCTTGGATCACAAAATCCCTTAAAGTGACTCTCAATAAAAAGTAAACTGCTTTTCAGACTGGTAGTAAACCAGACAGAAAATCGGTTCAAAAAGTACTTGTTAAAGAAATTAAAGAACAGCGAAATGTTTATAAAGAGAAATTAGAATCTCAGTTTCAACAAGGAAACATGGGCTGATGCATGGAAAGGGTTAAAAACTCTCACAGGTCAAACAAAAACAAACAATCCCGCATCAGTCATGGCTTTAGAAGACAGAAAGAGTTTTCGGAAAAGCTAAACAAGTTTATTGCCGCTTTGAACGTGATGATCTGAAAGACAAACTACAGAAAGTGACAGAAAACTTGTACGAACAGTTACATGATTTCTAGAGAGAGAACTGATAATGAAAGTGTAAAGATTGAGGCACAAGAAGTAGAGACTCTGTTTCTTAAGCTAAAAAACAAAGAAAGCTGTAGGTCCTGATAATATTGGTGGATGGCTTTTAAAATCCTGTGCGTCACAGTTGTGCAATGTTTTTAGTGTATTGTTTTCATGGTCTGTAAAAGATTGTTGTGTGCCTGACTTGTGGAAAAAAATCTTTTATTTGTCCAGTGCCTAAGAAAACCAAACCTGTCTCTCTCAATGATTACCGCCCTGTTGCTCTCACTTCTATTGTTATGAAATGTTTTGAAAGACTCATTCTAAAACAAATTATTCTAGAAACTGCTCCGTATCAAGATCCAAATGAAATTCGCATACAAGCCAAACCGAAGTACTGACGATGCCACTCTCACCCTCCTCCACAATGCTTACTCTCATTTAGAAAAGCCTGGTTCATTTGTTTGCATATTGTTCATTGATTTCTCTTCTGCCTTCAATACTATCCAGCCTCACTTAATGGCCCCAAAACTGTTGTCTTATGATGTTAATCCTCATCTTGTTCTGTGGATAATTAGTTTCCTTGTCAATAGGTCACAGTCTGTTCGATTTCAGCAAGCTATTTCATCTATTTGTAACACATCTACAGGCTCTCCTCAAGGTACTGTTCTTTCACCTGTGTTGTTTACTCTATACACAAATGATTGTACTGGCAATGATACTACTCCTCTTGTGAAATATTCTGATGACTCTGCTCTCCAAGATCTGTCAAACTGTCATTCTATGTACTGTGATCGTGTGAATATGTTTGCTGCTTGGTGTGAAGACAATTATCTCAACCTAAATGTTCAAAAGACACAAAGAATTGCTGATCGATTTTAGGAAAAATCCCCCAGATGTTCCGGACCCTTTATATCAGCAGTGAGAAAGTGAAACATGTGATTGTCTATAAATATCTAGTACAATATTGATGACAAATTAAATTTTATAGCAAATACTAATTTTATCCACAAGAAATGTCAATCAAGGATCTTTTGCCTTCAGAAGCTCAAAAGCCTCAATGTAAACAAAAAAGTGCTGCAAGGATTTTACAGATATTTTATTGAGTCCATCTTAACTTTCTCTTTTATCTGTTGGTATGGAAGTCTAACTGTGAAGAGCAAGAATGTGCTGAATAAGGTGGTGAAAGTCTGTAGCAAGATTGTGGGCGAGAGACAGAGTAGTTTGAATGTGTTGTTGAAACAAAGAGCAGTTCGAAAGGCGCAGATGATTGTGGGCGACAGCAGCAGCCATAATCTTAGTCGGTACTATGAACTTTTGCCATCTGGAAGAGTTATAGGACCCCAAAATTTAGACTATGTAGAACAAAAAAAAGAGTTTTATCCCCCATGTCCATCCAACTTTTAAACAAATGATTCTTTTTACATGTGACGAATGAAAACATCGAGAACTTAAACTGACGCATGCGCGTGCGTGCGTGCGTGCATTGGTGCATAGTGTTGTGTGAAAGTGCATAACATAAAATGACATAATTAGAATGCTGTTTTATTGGATATGTAATTTTTTTTTTTTTTTTTTAAATTGTGTTATGTGTTTTTTAAAAATCAAAAGGCGTTGCCACATTGAATTTCACGTTTGTGATAATAAAGTCGTTTTTTTTTTTTTAAGTATGCTCTACTTTCTGGCCTCTTTTTTTTTAACACTGATTCCCCCTCACTCTGTCTTTTCTTACTGTCTCTCTCTCTCTCTTTGCACAAAGTGTTTTATTCTTTCACACTGTTTTTTTACTGTATTTTTTTTTGCCACATCCATCAGCGAATGGCATTGAGCATTTTGGCATTTCTGTTATCAGTCTATGTTGTTTTCTCATCCATCAAGAATAGCTTGTGTTACCTTGGGCATTTTTGTGGACACATCCATTGGGAATGGTTCTGTAGTCCTTTTTTGGGTATATGTGTAGCTCTGTTCTGTGTGTGTTCAGATAAACATATTTTGTTTGCTCTTTATTACTGGAAGTATGGCAAATTTTTTTGCCTCTGGAATTTTTAGCCTTGACATCAGCTCAAATATTGTACATGTATATTCCTGGTATATACTCCATATACTTATTTGGTGACATTGTTTATTGGCCATTTTACCGTATTAACTTGATGTCATTGTGTACGCACACTGCTTCAAACGTTTATTTGTGCAACATGTGTCTCAGTGTTATTATCCATGGCCTGCTTGACAGTGGCCAGGAACCCAGTCTTGCACTTCAGATCTACATAGGTCTTCTTTTCCTGATCCTGACTCGTTTTTTTTTTTTTCATATTGATCTTACATCCATTGTGTTATGTAAGGGAGAGTACAGACAATCCTTTAAACCTTCCGGAATCATTAAGACTTGAGCCACTTCTCGGTGCTGGTGCCAAGCTGTGTGATGAGTTGATCAGCCTTGTGCACTTTGAGTCCAAACATTGGTCCAGCTTCCAGGTGAGATTTCCCACCATCCTTTTTGATATTTTGGCATTTGTTTAGACAGGTAAATGTGAAGAAAAGGAACTTCGCTATCATAAATAGTTTTATGATGTGCTTATATGTCTAAATGCTAAGACACCCTCCCCTGCAGTGTGGAAAAGGGGAGAAAAAACTGAATTATGCTGAGGGGATGTAGTCAATTATGTGTCGGCCCGGGGAGACCACTCATGTTTTCCTGTAGGTTGGATAGAGTTAGCTCAGTGTTCTCCATTTCGATTTTTTTTTTTTTTTTTTTTGATCCCTGATGTGTAGCCTGTTCTGTGTCAAATAGACATAAGGTATTTGTTTAGACAGATAAGTGTATCATAAAACATACTTTCAGTAGCAAATTCTTTTTCCCTTTGTTCTCCCGTTTGTCAGACAATCTTTCTGTCTGCCCATCTCTCTCTTACTTCTTTTGCATGTAGTATATTCATAGCTATGTGCGTTACTTTTCTTCTCCTTTTTTCTTTTGTTAACTGAGGTGTTTACCCGCGGAGATACTTATTTAATATTTAATTATTAAAAAAAGAACATGGATAAAACAAAAAACATCCCAGAAATAATTCTGTTGTATTTGCAGATCGATGTGTTGTAAAGTGAAAACAATATTCTCTAAATGCATGTAAAGTAGGCAGTTCTTTCTTTAAGCAAAGTGAAAACAGTATTTTCTAATCCATGTAAAGTAGGCAGTCATTTCTTTAAGTAAAGTGAAAACAGTATTCTCTAAATGCATGCAAAGTAGGCAGTTCTTCTTTAAGTAAAGTGAAAACAGCATTCTCTAAATGCATGTAAAGTAGACAGGCATTTCTTTAAGTAAAGTGAAAACAGGATTCTCAAAATGCATGTAAAGTAGGCAGTCATTTCTTTAAGTAAATTGAAAACAGGATTCTGTAAATGCATGTAAAGTAGGCAGTCATTTCCTTAAGTAAAGTGAAAACAGTATTCTGTAAATGCGTGTAAAGTAGGCAATTCTGTAAGTAAAGTGAAAACAGTATTTGGGGTCATATACTTTACCATGTCAGTCCATAGCATTCAACGGCAGTTAGTTAGCTCTGAAAGACCGAATTTTTTTTGTGGCTAATGCAGTAATAAGACCATCATATGGCACCCACCTTACTTCCGCCAGGGAAGAAGCTGGTGTCAACTTCCTGTTCCTCATTCTAACCTCGGCCTCCTGCCTAACAAGGACAGGTTTTATTGCCCTGTCTCGCCTATACTTCTGTTTTTGTAAAGATTGCTTGTGTCCTTGCCTTCTTTACTTGTTCTGTTGTGGCTTATGCTAAACCATGGGTACTATTGCTGCGTGAGGCTTACGGTTGGCGTTTTATTATTTTTCATTAATTTTTATTCACGCACTATGGTGTGACGGCTCGCGTCTTCACTTTTCAGTGCCATTTGTTCTTCATTCTGCCCTTACTCGCCGGTGTAGGAACGCATCCATTCTTTGTAGGAACGCATCCCTCCTCATCCTTAATTCTCTTTCACCTGTTTGCCTTCACTCTCACGCTCCATTTCTGTAAATTCACTTAGGTGATCGTACTCTTGCCAGTTACTCAAGCCGCCACCTTTATTAGTGCCATGCCGGTCAACCTCCGCATGGTCGTCCACATTCGTCGTACCTGGTTTTGTGGTACAGAGGTTTCCCCTCCACTTTATTAGCACTTTATTTTCATGGTACTAGTACAGGCTGATTGAGTTCTTTATGATCTCTCAATCTTTTACTACCTTATCATTATTTCTAGTACAGGTCGATCAAGTTTGCCTTACAATCTTGTGATCTGCTATTAAAGAGAAGAAAAACAAGCATTCCTTATCCTAAATTCTCCTCTATCTAATCGCCTTTCGGCCTCGCTACTTGTATGTCTGCTGCGCATTAGTTTATTTTACACTTGCGCTTCATTGCTTGTCACTTTTGGCGATCAAACCCTCACCGGTCAATCAATCCGCCATCTTTGATTGGTGTGTGTTTCCGCCATATTGTCTCACGGCATGGTGTCCACCTTCAGTCGGTCGCACCTGGTTTGGCAGTACGGAGGTTTCCCCGGGCACATTTATTAGTACCTTATTTATCATTATTACAAGGTGGATCAGGTGTCTTTACGATCTCTTGATCTACCAACTTGGGCACATTTATAAGTACCTTATTTGCCATTATTACAAGGTAGATCGAGCAACTTGTGCACATTTATTAGTACCCTATTTATCATTATTACAAAGCAGATCGAGTGTCTTTACAATCTCTTGATCTACCTACTTGTCTTCACTTTGTGGTCATGTGCTCCGTGTTTGCTCTTCACCATAGCCCAAGATGGTGAAGGACACCGACGGGTTGAGCCACATCACTTTCCAGAAGTCGCTCTTTGCCCCGGAGGACCCGCATGCGGATTCCTCCGAGCAAACCATTTTTTTATGGTAGAACGTACGGCTGGTGTAGAGGGGGGTTCCGCGCAGGGGACGAGCGACCATCATTTTGATACCTCCTCTACCCAAGCGGCGGACACATGATCACTGCATCCGGAAGGTGAAAGGCAAGCTGCCACCATTTCTAAATTTACTTCTACATTCCCCGCAATTCAATGAGGCTACCCCCAAAAAGGAAAGCCCGCTTTAGAATTCATACCTGAATCGCCTTCTCCCCCAAGGTTAAGGTGGTGTAGTGGGTAGTTTCCCGCTTGTCACTCGGGAGCCCAAGGTTTATTTCCCTGTTGGGGAGAGCAGGATTTCCCACCTTCCCCGTCGGGGAGAGCAGGATTTTCCCACCTTCCCGTCGGGGAGAGCAGGATTTCCCACCTTGGGGGAGAGCACAATTTCCCACCTTACCTGTCAGGGAGAGCAGGATTTCCCACCTTACTGGCTGGCGTGCCTTCTTCCCTTCCAACGCACGGTGCGACACACAACTCTCTCTGTCATGCTGTGTCATGCGACCTTCAGTCCCCCGGGGAATTTTGCCGAGGTGCGGACCAGCACAGGTGACTGGATGCATACGGAATCACCACCCGTCACTCGCCTCTATGAGACTGGTGCCATTAGCTCCCCCCCCCCCCCAAATAGCACACAGGCTCATGACACTCTCCCCCATGTGCAGCCCCCCCCCCCCCCCCCCCCCCTGCAGCACCACTGGTGCACGAGGAGCATCCTTACTCCGGTGGCGGACTTATGCCCGGCCCCTGGGACCCCCAAACTGGCCATAACTCCGGGTCATCAGCCGCAGGCACCGCCACGCTCGGACCTGTGTCACGGACCCCCGATAATCGACGCACCCCGGTTGATTGTCGACATTTAGGGGTACAGGACGTTGAGAAGTGGACTTATTCCGCTCGCCACTTGGGCAACGTCCACGGTCCTGTTCATCCGAGGGAGGATCGACCAGCGGGACCATAGGTAACCTGCCTGATCCAAACCAGGTGGTGACCACATTACTGCAGCCACTCCAATCCATACACAGGCGGATAGGGGGCTCGGTTGCCGTGCCCTCCACCGCTCCCCCTAACACACAGGGGGCTCCTATGGACCCCACTAGGGAGGTGTATGGCAGTGCACTCTCCAGGGGAGGGGGTGGGTAACGACAGGCTACGCTCTCTTGCAACCCCCCACCTGGTGTCTCAGGTTACCCTGGCCCCCACTGGAGCTGGTATTGTTGATCTGCTGTAAGCCACTGGTCCCTCTGAGGGGCACAGAGCCACAGGTCCTCTCAAAGGAAAATGGGCTGTGGCAGCCCTGGGGCAGAATTTCCGTGGGGGCCAGGGTAACCTGAGACACCAGGTGGGGGGTTGCAAGAGAGCGTAGCCTGTCGTTACCCACCCCCTCCCCTGGAGAGTGCACTGCCATACACCTCCCTAGTGGGGTCCATAGGAGCCCCCTGTGTGTTAGGGGGAGCGGTGGAGGGCACGGCAACCGAGCCCCTATCCGCCTGTGTATGGATTGGAGTGGCTGCAGTAATGTGGTCACCACCTGGTTTGGATCAGGCAGGTTACCTATGGTCCCGCTGGTCGATCCTCCCCTCGGATGAACAGGGACCGTGGACGTTGCCCAAGTGGCGAGCGGAATAAGTCCACTTCTCAACGTCCTGTACCCCTAAATGTCGACAATCAACCGGGGTGCGTCGATTATCGGGGGTCCGTGACACACAGGTCCGAGCGTGGCGGTGCCTGCGGCTGATGACCCGGAGTTATGGCCAGTTTGGGGGTCCCAGGGGCCGGGCATAAGTCCGCCACCGGAGTAAGGATGCTCCTCGTGCACCAGTGGTGGCTGCACATGGGGAGAGTGTCATGAGCCTGTGTGCTATTTGGGGGGGGGGGGGGAGCTAATGGCACCAGTCTCATAGAGGCGAGTGACGGGTGGTGATTCCGTATGCATCCAGTCACCTGTGCTGGTCCGCACCTCGGCAAAATTCCCCGGGGACTGAAGGTCGCATGACACAGCATGACAGAGAGAGTTGTGTGTCGCACCGCCCGTGCGTTGGAAGGGAAGAAGGCACGCCAGCCAGTAAGGTGGGAAATCCTGCTCTCCCTGACAGGTAAGGTGGGAAATTGTGCTCTCCCCCAAGGTGGGAAATCCTGCTCTCCCCGACGGGGAAGGTGGGAAATCCTGCTCTCCCCGACGGGGAAGGTGGGAAATCCTGCTCTCCCCAACAGGGAAATAAACCTTGGGCTCCCGAGTGACAAGCGGGAAACTACCCACTACACCACCTTAACCTTGGGGGAGAAGGCGAATTCAGGTATGAATTCTAAAGCGGGCTTTCCTTTTGGGGGTAGCCTCATTGATTGCGGGGAATGTAGAAGTAAATTTAGAAATGGTGGCAGCTTGCCTTTCACCTTCGGATGCAGTGATCATGTGTCCGCCGCTTGGGTAGAGGAGGTATCAAAATGATGGTCGCTCGTCCCCTGCGCGGAACCCCCCTCTACACCAGCCGTACGTTCTACCATAAAAAGAATGGTTTGCTCGGAGGAATCCGCATGCGGGTCTCCGGGGCAAAGAGCGACTTCTGGAAAGTGATGTGGCTCAACCCGTCGGTGTCCTTCACCATCTTGGGCTATGGTGAAGAGCAAACACGGAGCACATGACCACAAAGTGAAGACAAGTAGGTAGATCAAGAGATTGTAAAGACACTCGATCTGCTTTGTAATAATGATAAATAGGGTACTAATAAATGTGCACAAGTTGCTCGATCTACCTTGTAATAATGGCAAATAAGGTACTTATAAATGTGCCCAAGTTGGTAGATCAAGAGATCGTAAAGACACCTGATCCACCTTGTAATAATGATAAATAAGGTACTAATAAATGTGCCCGGGGAAACCTCCGTACTGCCAAACCAGGTGCGACCGACTGAAGGTGGACACCATGCCGTGAGACAATATGGCGGAAACACACACCAATCAAAGATGGCGGATTGATTGACCGGTGAGGGTTTGATCGCCAAAAGTGACAAGCAATGAAGCGCAAGTGTAAAATAAACTAATGCGCAGCAGACATACAAGTAGCGAGGCCGAAAGGCGATTAGATAGAGGAGAATTTAGGATAAGGAATGCTTGTTTCTTCTCTTTAATAGCAGATCACAAGATTGTAAGGCAAACTTGATCGACCTGTACTAGAAATAATGATAAGGTAGTAAAAGATTGAGAGATCATAAAGAACTCAATCAGCCTGTACTAGTACCATGAAAATAAAGTGCTATAAAAGTGGAGGGGAAACCTCTGTACCACAAAACCAGGTACGACGAATGTGGACGACCATGCGGAGGTTGACCGGCATGGCACTAATAAAGGTGGCGGCTTGAGTAACTGGCAAGAGTACGATCACCTAAGTGAATTTACAGAAATGGAGCGTGAGAGTGAAGGCAAACAGGTGAAAGAGAATTAAGGATGAGGAGGGATGCGTTCCTACAAAGAATGGATGCGTTCCTACACCGGGCGAGTAAGGGCAGAATGAAGAACAAATGGCACTGAAAAGTGAAGACGCGAGCCGTCACACCATAGTGCGTGAATAAAAATTAATGAAAAATAATAAAACGCCAACCGTAAGCCTCACGCAGCAATAGTACCCATGGTTTAGCATAAGCCACAAACAGAACAAGTAAAGAAGGCAAGGACACAAGCAATCTTTACAAAAAACAGAAGTATAGGCGAGACAGGGCAATAAAACCTGTCCTTGTTAGGCAGGAGGCCGAGGTAGAATGAGGAACAGGAAGTTGACACCAGCTTCTTCCCTTCCCTGGCGGAAGTAAGGTGGGTGCCATATGATGGTCTTATTACTGCATTAGCCACAAAAAATTCGGTCTTTCAGAGCTAACTAACTAACTGCCGTTGAATGCTATGGACTGACATGGTAAAGTATATGACCCCAAATACTGTTTTCACTTTACTTACAGAATTGCCTACTTTACACGCATTTACAGAATACTGTTTTCACTTTACTTAAGGAAATGACTGCCTACTTTACATGCATTTACAGAATCCTGTTTTCAATTTACTTAAAGAAATGACTGCCTACTTTACATGCATTTTGAGAATCCTGTTTTCACTTTACTTAAAGAAATGCCTGTCTACTTTACATGCATTTAGAGAATGCTGTTTTTTACTTTACTTAAAGAAGAACTGCCTACTTTGCATGCATTTAGAGAATACTGTTTTCACTTTACTTAAAGAAATGACTGCCTACTTTACATGGATTTAGAAAATACTGTTTTCACTTTGCTTAAAGAAAGAACTGCCTACTTTACATGCATTTAGAGAATATTGTTTTCACTTTACAACACATCGATCTGCAAATACAACAGAATTATTTCTGGGATGTTTTTTGTTTTATCCATGTTCTTTTTTTAATAATTAAATATTAAATAAGTATCTCCGCGGGTAAACACCTCAGTTAACAAAAGAAAAAAGGAGAAAAAGTAACGCACATAGCTATGAATATACTACATGCAAAAGAGTAAGAGAGAGATGGGCAGACAGAAAGATTGTCTGACAAACGGGAGAAACAAAGGGAAAAAGAATTTGCTACTGAAAGTATGTTTTATGATACACTTATCTGTCTAAACAAATACCTTATGTCTATTTGACACAGAACAGGCTACACATCAGGGATCAAAAAAAAAAAAAAAAAAATCGAAATGGAGAACACTGAGCTAACTCTATCCAACCTACAGGAAAACATGAGTGGTCTCCCCGGGCCGACACATAAATTGACTACATCCCCTCAGCATAATTCAGTTTTCTCCCCTTTTCCACACTGCAGGGAGGGTGTCTTAGCATTTAGACATATAAGCACATCATAAAACTATTTATGATAGCGAAGTTCCTTTTCTTCACATTTACCTGTCTAAACAAATGCCAAAATATCAAAAAAGATGGTGGGGGAAATCTCACCTGGAAGCTGGACCAATGTTTGGACTCAAAGTGCACAAGGCTGATCAACTCATCACACAGCTTGGCACCAGCACCGAGAAGTGGCTCAAGTCTTAATGATTCCGGAAGGTTTAAAGGATTGTCTGTACTCTCCCTTACATAACAATGGATGTAAGATCAATATAAAAAAAAAAAAAAAAGTCAGGATCAGGATCAAAAGAAGACCTATGTAGATCTGAAGTGCAAGACTGGGTTCCTGGCCACTGTCAAGCAGGCCATGGATAATAACACTGAGACACATGTTGCACAAATAAACGTTGAAGCAGTGTGCGTACACAATGACATCAAGTTAATACGGTAAAATGGCCAATAAACAATGTCACCAAATAAGTATATGGAGTATATACCAGGAATATACATGTACAATATTTGAGCTGATGTCAAGGCTAAAAATTCCAGAGAGGCAAAATTTGCCATACTTCCAGTAATAAAGAGCAAACAAAATATGTTTTATCTGAACACCACAGAACAGAGCTACACATATACCAAAAAAGGACTACAGAACCATTCCCAATGGATGTGTCCCACAAAAATGCCCAAGGTAACACACAAGCTATTCTTGATGGATGAGAAAACAACATAGACTGATAACAGAAATGCCAAAATGCTCAATGCCATTCGCTGATGGATGTGCAAAAAAAAATACAGTAAAAAAACAGTGTGAAAGAATAAAACACTTTGTGCAAAGAGAGAGAGAGACAGTAAGAAAGACAGAGTGAGGGGGAATCAGTGTTAAAAAAAAAGAGGCCAGAAAGTAGAGCATACTTAAAAAAAAAAAAAACGACTTTATTATCACAAACGTGAAATTCAATGTGGCAACGCCTTTTGATTTTTAAAACACATAACACAATTTAAAAAAAAAAAAAAAAAATTACATATCCAATAAAACAGCTTCTCGATGTTTTCATTCGTCACATGTAAAAAGAATCATTTGTTTTAAAAGTTGGATGGACATGGGGATAAAACTCTTTTTTGTTCTACATAGTCTAAATTTTGGGGTCCTATGACCTCTTCAGACGGCAAAAGTTCATAGTACCAACTAAGATTATGGCTGCTGTCGCCCACAATCATCTGCGCCTTTCGAAACTGCTCTTTGTTCAAACAACACATTCAAACTACTCTGTCTCTCGCCCACAATCTTGCTACAGACTTTCACCACCTTATTCAGCACATTCTTGCTCTTCACAGTTAGACTTCCATACCAACAGATAAAAGAGAAAGTTAAGATGGACTCAATAAAATATCTGTAAAATCCTTGCAGCACTTTTTGTTTACATTTAGGCTTTTGAGCTTCTGAAGGCAAAGAGATCCTTGATTGACATTTCTTGTGGATAAAATTAGTATTTGCTATAAAATTTAATTTGTCATCAATTATTGTACCTAGATATTTATACACACTCACACGTTCAACTTTCTCACCGCTGATATAAAGGTCCGGAACATCTGGGGGATTTTTCCTAAAATCGATCAGCAATTTCTTTTGTCTTTTGAACATTTAGGTTGAGATAATTGTCTTCACACCAAGCAGCAAACATTCACACGATCACAGTACATAGAATGACAGTTTGACAGATCTTGGAGAGCAGAGTCATCAGAATATTTCACAAGAGGAGTAGTACCATTGCCAGTACAATCATTTGTGTATAGAGTAAACAACACAGGTGAAAGAACAGTACCTTGAGGAGAGCCAGTAGATGTGTTACAAAATAGATGAAATAGCTTGCTGAAATCGAACAGACTGTGACCTATTGACAAGGAAACTAATTATCCACAGAACAAGATGAGGATTAACATCATAAGACAACAGTTTTGGGGCATTAAGTGAGGCTGGATAGTATTGAAGGCAGAAGAGAAATCAATGAACAATATGCAAACAAATGAACCAGGCTTTTCTAAATGAGAGTAAGCATTGTGGAGGAGGGTGAGAGTGGCATCGTCAGTACTTCGGTTTGGCTTGTATGCAAATTGATTTGGATTTTGAAACGGAGCAGTTTCTAGAATAATTTGTTTTAGAATGAGTCTTTCAAAACATTTCATAACAATAGAAGTGAGAGCATCAGGTCAATCATTGAGAGAGACAGGTTTGGTTTTCTGAGGCACTGGACAAATAAAAGATTTTTTTCCACAAGTCACGCACACAACAATCTTTTACAGACCATGAAAACAATACACTTAAAAACATTGCACAACTGTGACGCCCAGGATTTTAAAAGCCATCCACCAATATTATCAGGACCTACAGCTTTCTTTGTTTTTAGCTTAAGAAACAGAGTCTCTACTTCTTGTGCCCTCAATTTTACACTTTCATTATCAGTTTCTCTAGAATCATGTAACTATTCATACAAGTTTTCTGTCACTTTCTGTAGTTTTGTCTTTCAGATCATCACATTCAAAGCGCGGCAATAAAAATCTGTTTAGCTTTTCCGAAAACTCTTTCTGTTCTTCTAAAGCCATGACTGATGCGGGATGTTTGTTTTGTTTGACCTGTGAGAGTTTTTTAACCCTTTCCATGCATCAGCCATGTTTCCTTGTTGAAACTGAGATTCTAATTTCTCTTTATAAACATTTCGCTGTTCTTTAATTTCTTTAACAAGTACTTTTTGAACCGATTTTCTGTCTGGTTTACTACCAGTCTGAAAAGCAGTTTACTTTTTATTGAGAGTCACTTTAAGGGATTTTGTGATCCAAGGTTTATTGTTAGGAAATATTTTTACTGTCTTTTGGGGGATGATCAGATCTTCACAAAAAAGATATGTAACTCGACATGACATCGGTAGCTTCACTAACTGTGTCACATGAATTTATAAAAACTTCCCATTCAGTACATCCAAAGCATCCTTTCAATTCAATTCTACACACTTTCGACGTCCACACTTTCACGCATTTAGTAATAATAGGGTCAGTCTGTATTTTGGGTCTTTACTGAGGCAAAAGGAAAATAGCATCGTGGTCTGAATTTCTAATGGGAGGAAGAGCTATGGATTTGAGGCGGCGTGAGGTATGTTGCCATAACACAGGTCAATAGTTTTGTTTTGACGGGTGGCACTTGTAACATACTGATATAGTGCAGGAAGAGAAGTACGCAAGTCACAGTGATTAAAATCACCCAACACAAGATTCGGTGCATCAGGATTGATCAGCTGCAAAGAACGGACAACGTCAGTGATGTCAGCAGCAGCACGTGCAGCACAGGCGGAGGAGGGGCTGGCATAACAAACTGTCACAAACAGCTGGCCGAACTCACACGGCAAATATCTTTGTCGAAGTGACACAGAGAGCAGTTCTAAATCCGGGCGTGCAAAGCTGCTTTCGCACTGTCACATGACACCTGTCACACCACTTCTCGTTTATGTAGAGGCACATGCCGCCACCACTGTTTTTACCTGTTATTGTTTTATCTCTATCTGTCCTGTAGGGCACACCAAAACCATCAATTCTAATGCTGTCGTCGGTGATATTGTCACAAAACCAGGTTTCTGTAAAGGCCATTAAACAAGTGTCTCTAAAATCTCTCATAAAAACGGGTACACACTAAAAGTTCATCAAAGTTGACATTAGTGTTTCCATTAGGTCTTAGTGATCGCACGTTGGATAGAATCATGGAGGGAAGGGGTGGTCTGTTCATGTTTCGTCTCAGTCTTCTTCTCACTCCCCCTCTACCTCCTCTCTGTCTTCGTTGTGTTGTGTGTGTGGTGTTGTGTGGTCAGTGTCGTCTTCTATCTTCTTGATCTCAACTGGAAAATCATTGAAATTGTGCGGTTAAAATGTCAGTGGGGGTCCTTAAAAAATATTAAACAGTCTCTTGAATATTTCAGATTTCTGGTACCTGCACCTTGCTCACCGCCATTGTTGAAAAGATTGCACATCACACAAATACTGCACACACAAACTACGACAGTCACAAGCACCAAACATTCCAGTAAATCCATCTTTGCGAACATCATTTCTTCACTGACCACTGACACAAAACTCTCATTACGCACTGAAAACTGTAGACATGAAAAACGACACAGGAAATCACCAAGCGTTGACCACAGTGGCTGCCCCTCTGAAGGGAAACTCTCCGGCGGCCATGTTGTAAGAAAGACAGAGTGAAGGGGAATAGTGTTAAAAAAAAGAGGCCAGAAAGTAAAGCTTACTGAGGGGAACCCTCTGGCCATGTTGTAAGAAAAAGACAGAGTGAGGGAGAATCCATGTTAAAAAAGAGGCCAGAAAGTAAAGCTTACTGAGAGGAAACCCTCCGGCCATATTGTAAGAAAGACAGAGTGAGGGGGATCCCATGTTAAAAAAAGAGGCCAGAAAGTAAAGCTTACTGAGGGGAACCCTCTGGCCATGTTGTAAGAAAGAGTGAGGGGGAATCCATGTTAAAAAAGAGGCCAGAAAGTAAAGCTTACTGAGGGGAAAACCTCCGGCCATGCAGTTACCTTCTGGTTTGCAGGGTGATGAGAGCAGCCATCCAGTTTGCACTTTTCCTCAAAGGAACTCTTGGAGCTCAGGCCGATGCCCATGTGGTGGTCACGAGGCACTATCTCAAAGGCATTCTTCTGGTCTGTCACACACCACAAAGCTAACAGTCAATGGGATGTTGTGAAAAATCATGGTTAAGTCACCAGCCCCAAGCTTCACTTACATTTTGTTCAGCTTATGTTAACTGTCATCTCAGTATTACCTCAGTTTGAATGCACACATCTCAGAAGCAAATAAAGATAACAGAGATACCTTTTTCTCATTCTTAACCAGTCCAAACAAAGGCATTTATCCTTACTTGGCATGGAACATCCACATATTATCAGGATCATCACAAAAAAGACAACAACAGGGAAGGCAGGAAACGAACCTCACCTCCACACCCACTCAGGCTGTAAGAGTGATCAGTTTCACCGAGATCACTTCAAGCAGTGCTCAGTGTTCTGTTCCTTGGCACAGGGAACTCCCTATATGTCCTCCAGAGCGTGGTCTTACTTTTTCCAGTGCTCTTAGAACTTTTCAAGCAGTCTTTTTAACTCGCTTTCATTTCCTTTACAAGGGAAAATTTCATCACCTAATGTCTGCAAGTTGTGCTTTATCACCGCCTCTCTACAGCATTAGCTCCACCATCACGCACTATGGAAAGGAGTCTCTTGGTCCTCCTATATTTCCTCCGCTTCAGACGCAGGTCAATACCTCTCCCTTCTGATCTGGTACTCTCCACGCTCCACACACCAGATCTGCAACTCTCCACCACTCTGCACCTGATCTGTACTCTCCACTACCTCCGCACTGATCTGTACTCGTCCACCATTCCGCACGATCTGATCTGTACTCTCCACACCCTGCACCACTGATCTGAACTCTCCACCACTCCACACCTAACCTGTATCTCTCCACCACCCTGCACCTGATCTGAATTCTCCACAACTCCACACCTGACCT
>JADBJO010030193.1:0-18176 GCA_016801955.1 Conus betulinus | reverse complement strand
ACCAAATCTAACAAAAATGTGGAGGCAGAGGGGCTTTTTGACCAGTCTCCTCTGGTGGTGGCTTCCAGAATCTGGTTCCAGTCGTGACCTGTGCATGGAAGGAAAGGAAACAAGAAAATTTAATTATCCTGTCACCCCTTTGGGGGGTATGGAGGACATAAAACAAAAAGAAAAAAACAATGTAATCCACTTCAACATGACACAAAATGACTAAGCAAAATGCAGGAAGCGTTTTATGTGTGTATTAAAGGCGTAATGGCATAATCACTAAAAACATAGAGCAGGCTGGTCATCATAAACTTACACCATTTTGCTGAATTTTAAAAATATTTACTCAACTTTAACAGAACATTCTTGCCAGCCGAGAATAGTCTGCACAGGTTGTAAACAGATTTCACATGCACTGTGTCTTGCAAAAATTGTTGTAGTTTTGGACAGTTCTCGAATTTCTTTATTTTCTGGCACTGTCCTCTTTTTTCTCTTGAAGGGATGACGGATATCTGTTGGTCCATGGGATACCAATCTTCTTAAAGCGGTAGTTTAGTACGGAAGAGGTGATATGCGCACGCACGAATGGGGTTGTTCCTTCTCTATGACTGTCATAACAAGATGTGAGCATGATATAGGGCGCTACTTCTCTATGACTTGTCATAACAGATGTGAGCATGATTTGGGGGGGGTGTTCCATCTCTGTGACTGTCATAACAGATGTGAGCATGATATGGAGAGTGTTCCATCTCTATGACTGTCATAACAGATGTGAGCATGATATGGGGTGTTCCTCTCTATGACTGTCATAACAGATGTGAGCATGATATGGGGTGTGCTCCATCTCTATGACTGTCATACCAGATGTGAGCATGATATGGGGTGCTCCATCTCTATGACTGTGATAACAGATGTGGCAAACGATATGGGGCGTTTACTACGACTACGTCTAATGACTGTGCTAACAGATGTGGGCACAATATGGGTGTTACTTCTCTATGACTGTCATAACAGATGTGGCACGAATATGGGTTGTGTTACTTCTCTTCTCTATGACTGTCATAACAGATGTGGCACGATATGGGGCGTTACTGATACTTCTCTATGACTGTCATAACAGATGTGGCACGAAGACGATATGGGTTTCCACTTTCTCTATGACTGTCATAAAACAGAAGTGGGCGATATACAGTGATATGGGGTTGTCTTGGGGACTTCTCTATGACTGTGTGGTTTGCATAACCAGGATCCCCCTGCAGACCCCTCTTTGGTGTTACTTCCTCCCCCACTCCCCCCCCCCTGTTGCCCCACCCCCCCCCCCCCCCCCCCCCCCCCCCCCCCCCCCCCCCCCCCCCCCCCACCCCCCCCCCCCCCCCCCCCCCCCCCCCCCCCCCCCCCCCCACCCCCCCCCCCGCCCCCTCCATTCTTTCCAGGTTGTCTGTAAGTGGCTCAGTGTCGTTTTTCATTTCCTCATAGCTGGCCTTTGAGGAGGAAAATAGGTCTTCCCGAGTTTCTCATTACTTTTTTTTGTGGAAATTTCGCTTCCACAGTTTCGTAGTAAAACGCAGAAATTTTTGGCCAGGGGACGGATTAGAGACAAAAGCAAGATCAATTAGATTTATTTCATCATCATCATCATCATCATCATCATCATCATCCGTCGAGTGTCCATAATCATCAGGTTGATTATTCTGACACTTTTGGGAGGTTGACGCAGAAAAAAAGACCTATTTACTGCAGGAGGCTGCTAGCTCTTGACCTGAATAGGTCAAGATGTCATGTCAGCAGCCTCTGTCAAGGCTTGTTGTTCCACTCCTGGATGGTATGTGGCAGGAACGAGTTTAGTCTATAGTCTCGTACACACTGGAGGCGGTTTAGCTGATGAGAGTGCAGTTTTCTGTCACGTGAGGTTGCAGCTCTGAGTTTAGATTTCCATCAGACAAGGCCTTTCCAAACTCCACATGTACTAAGTCCTGTCTGATCTTGTAGAGCATGGCGAGCCGTGCAACCTTTCTCCGGTTTGTATCTGCCAATAAAATGCATGTTTCGGGGTCTGAAACCCATTTCTCTTTAATCGTTTAGTCTTTAACTTAACTTATAGTGAAGGTGAGTACGTTCGGTCAACCATAATGATACATAATGTACGAAATCGGTAAAATTAAACCTACTTTTGGTTTCCTCCGACATTTCCGCGAAACCCCTAACCTGCGTACACGTTAATACCTTAGTAATCATTGCGCAAACGCAAGGTGGAGGAGTGACCACACGGAAGTGGACAAACGCAGATACCATCATCAGTCTGCATATCATTTAACTGCGAAAGAGTGACAATTTTAGGGGTAACTTAGCAATGCTTACGTCAAGATGAGATGTCAGAGCTCCCTTCTTCACAGTATGTATGTTACTTTCCCGCATCCCCACCCCCTCTCCTCCCTCCCCTCCCTTCCTGCTTTCAACCCCGAAATAGCCCTGTGATGTTGGCTGGGGTCTAATGGAACCGTCAACCCCCCCCCCCCCCCCCCCCCCCCCCCCCCCCCTGTGTATGTGTGTGGTGTGGTGTGGTGTGGTGTGGTGTAATGTGTGTGTGTGTGTGTGCGCGCGCGCGCGCGCTCGCAGTTGCCTCATGTTTGCTTATTCATCTTTAAGTGGTTTAAAGTAATGAAAGAAAATGATCATATCAGTGTGCATGCACACATTTGTGTATGTGTGAGTTTGTGTGTGATTCATGCACATGTGTGTGTGTGTGTGTGTGTGTGTTAGTATGCACAGTGCACAATACATTTATACATCCTTGTAACTGAGCATTTAATTGTCATGTTGCCTAGATCAACATTAGTTCCATTTGCTGCTTTATCACCCCCAAGCCACAGCTGAACTGTTGATTTTGTTTTTGGCAAACTGAATTTCATAGGGATTGCTATCGTTTTTGCACTTGGTCGAATTACGTGATCTTGTGGTCGTATCATAGACTGGTTAGTCTATTTTGGAGACTTTGTTGGTTTTCAGTAGTGAAGAGTTATCAAGCAAAAGTTGTAATCAATTCAGAAAGTTCCAGGACTTTGAGAAGAACACATTCATTGACTTTGATTGCAGCGGATCAGACAAAAGTCCTTTTACATGCTCAAAGGAGAAAAAAAATTGCAACATGGTAAATTTCTGTGTGTTTCTAGTGACACACTGGCCTGAATTCCTGTGCCTCAGATGGGAATTTTATGCATCAGAGATGCTTATTTGTGTGTAATAATGGTCATTGCATTGTACACATAAATAGTATATTTGTATCTGTCACTGCATGCATGTGTGTTTGTGAAAGTATCTTCATACGTGTGTGTGAATGTATGTAAGTATGTATACATCTGTGGGTGTTACAGACTGTGTGTGCATGTGTGTGGGTGGGAGGCTCTTAGTATGTGGGAAGTGGTGGTGGTGGGGGGGGGGGGGGGTGCACAGTGGGAGACTCTGTGTGTGTGTGTGTGTGTGTGTGTGTGTGTGTGTGTGTGTGTGTGTAAAGTTGTTTAATTCGCTGTGTGTGTGTGTGTGTGTACAGCCTTGAGTTAAACCGACAACACAATTGGTTTTAGTCAGTGTGTGTGTGTGTGTGTGTGTGTGTGTGTGTGTGTGTGTGTGTGTGTGTGTGTGTGTGTGGTGAGTACAGGAGTAGGAAATAATAGGTGATTTGATTGGTCAGTCTTTGAGTTTTTGACGTGTGAAATGAGTGCAAGTCTGTCTTATTCTTACTGATGCTGATGTTGCAGTTATCAGGAGATACATGTATACTACTTATACTTACAAAGAGAAAGGACAGGCAAATAAGTAAAACTAAAAAGAAGAAGATAGACTTGTACTTGTTTCATATGAATAGATATATAAAAAAATCAAACAAGTTTATACGATCACTCTATATGTATGAAAGAGAAGCAGCTTATTACAAATGTTATGATTTAGGTTGGATTCAGATCAGTTAAGGTCATTTAACCAGATTACCACTTGAACCAGAAGCACAAATGGTCACTTTAAGATTGGAATAAAAAAAAAACAATGTCAATTGTCTGCCTTTGCAACTAGGAACAATCACCTGAATTCAAAGCAAATGCAAAACAAAACAAAACAAACAAACAAAAAGACCCGAGAAAAAAAAAAGCTACAAGAGGAAAAAGATTAAACTTTTGGTCAGGTCTGTTTTGTTTGCATGAGTTCTTGCACATGATTGGCAGTTACGTTAACTGCTTTGCAACATTGAAATATTTGACTGTTCAGCAACATGATGTATTGCAAAATATTTTCTATTGTGATACCATTATAACTTACACAGTTAAAGCTGTACCTGATGATTTTGGAGATTGTAAGGTATATTTATGTCTCAGGACTGATGCAAGGTAGCTTTTTGCTATCACAGAATATATGAAGAGAGAAAGAAAGAGGTGTTACTAGACAAAGAGGATACAGTGACAGCAGAATTACAACAGAAAGAAAAGGCAGTCAGCAAGCAGATAGCTGGCAGGCAGGTGGTCAATGGCTGAATCTTTCAGGATCTTTCAGGGCCTCCATCTGCCTACTTGAAAATCACATCTGATTTGTGTGTGTCTGTGTGTATCACTCATTCACTGTGTGTGTGTGTGTGTGTGTGTGTGTGTGTGTGTGTGTGTGTGTGTGAGTGAGTGCATGCATGCGTGCATGTGTGCATGCACACGCATGCGTGAGTGTATGTGTGTTATTTTCACATGCTGTCTCATCCTTTCAAGTCAGAATGCCGGTGTTCATGCACATCAGTCATCAGACTGGACACCATCCATTCACTGCAGATCAGTGCAGCAGTATGTATATAGAATATGTTTGACAGACAACAGTCTGAATTATGGCTCAGCATGAAACATCATGAAGTACATTAAGCGCTTTAAGGTTTTTCATTTTTCTATTTCAAAGACTTCAATTCACAAACGAGTCCAATCTCTGGGCAGATTTTAGCGTAAAGCATACTCTGCATAATGGACTTCTAATGATTTAGTGATGACTGAGACTGTTTTGAAATTTACACCGAGGATCAGATGGTAGGTGGCTTACACTGTTTCCCATACAATGACAGTAACATCTGAAAGGGCACCTAGGGGAGCGCAGTCCTCTGCCAAGGTCAAACCGATCCTGGATCTGCCCTGAGATCCATATGTGCAACAAAATGCAGGGAAAAAGTGTGGTTACTGGTTTACTGAAACATGGGGGGAGAAAAATGAGGTTGATGGTAGGTGTGCAATTTTTCTTTCCCCCCATTGTTTTTTTTTTAATCACTTTTCTGAGTAAGCCAGAGTTGTGTAATGGGAGATGAAATGTCTCTAGAAAAGTTTCAGTACATCATTCCATGAGAATGTATGCATAATATCAGTTGATGAACGGGAACTTCACACTGTTCACGCTCATAGGAAGAGTTGTAATACTGCTGCTGAACAAACCTTAAATCCACTGTTTGATCTGGATTGGTGCCATTAGTCTACAGCCACACTGATAGGGTCGTCCTGGGGCCAGACTTCATCTTTCCAGCCAGTAGATTAAAACCAGAGTTTTGGGGGTAAACTCCCTGGCAGACAAACCAAATGTCATGGATGAAATCATGATTTCGATAGACATAAAAAAGTTGAGTGGGGTGCTATCAAGTTAAGATGCTCTTCTTGTGTATCGGACATGTAGGTTTTGACATTTCTGAATAGAGTGGCTGAAATAATGAAGTAATGATGAGAGGTTCATCTCCAAAGACACAGACACTGGATCAAAATGGTGCATTTAGAGATTATCCTTGAGGGGTGCAACTGGATTTGTGTGTGGCACTGGCAGAAGCACTCTGATGTAGTTAGCATTGTAATTGTAGATAAACTTGAGTTTTAGAATTCACTATGTTGACAATGCCACAGTTGCTTTGCTTGATGCATTCACCAAATTAATGATATTGCTTATCATCTTCATTCTTTCTGTCCCTTGTACTTAGTCAAGAGCCTTGTACACACATTAACCATGATGTTAGACTTCAAGAATACAAGGCTGATTTAAAGTTCAGAATGAAAGATTCAAACATGTATGTATTGTTTCCTTTGCAGATTGCAGCTTACCTTGCACCACACAAGGGAAAATGGCATCTTCAGTGGCTGACAGTGAGGGTACAGAGCCCAAAGACTTTGAATGCAGTGTGTGCTGTGAGCATTTTACAGTGCCCAAGTTGTTGCCATGTGGACATCTGCTGTGCCATTTGTGCCTGGTGAATATTATGAAAGTTCAGGATGACGTTCACTGTCCTCTGTGTCGGGATATCATTGTCACCTCAGCTGATCGGCAGTCTAAAAGCCTTGAAGATGTGGCCAGTGAATTTCCCACAGACCTGGCCATGGAACTGATTCTGGAGGCAGACAGAATCCTCAGCAAACAGCACAATTGTTGTGTGTGTGAGGACGTGGCAGCAACGTCCATGTGTCTGCATTGCAAGGACATGCTCTGTCAGTCATGTAAAAAGGTTCATGGGAAGCTGTCGGCCACAAAACACCACACTGTAGAAGACCTGTCCACTCTGACCACAGAGAAACTGGCTGCTAATCATTCCTCTCCATGCTCCAGCCATCCAGAGAAGGCATCTGAACTTTCTGTCCAACTCATGGAGCATGCATCTGCATACTGTGTGCTTCCTCTAAGCACAGGAACTGCCCAGAAGTGAAGGACATGGGAGAGAAAATAGAGGAGACAAATGCACTGCTAGGTCGACTGGCAGCCAAACTAACTGAGGGGGAGAGTGAGTTTGACAAGGTCATCAATGAACTGGACAACCCATCTGCAGGACATAGAGAAGTACGCTGAAGCAGCCATTGCAGAGATTGATGAGATGTTTGATCAGCTTGATGCCATGGTCAAGGAGAGCCGTCAACAAATGAAAGAGCAAGTGGTGAATGCTCGCTGTAATGTGCGGAAGGCTGTGAAGGAGGGAAAGAACTCTTTGTTACAGAGGTGGAATAAGCTGACAACACACGGACAGGTGGTAAAACGTGTCAAAAGAGTGAAAAAAGTCATGGTGTGGCCACCATGATGTCATTGCAGATGGAAAAGTGTGTAGATGACCTCAGCTTTGACACAAGTCTGCCAGAGGATGCACAGATTGTCACTAGTTTTCAATTTTTCCAGAATCCAACAGCTATGACCCAGATTAAGCAAGAGCTCACAAAGCTGGGTGAAATCAAAATTATGCCAGCCAGCATCAAAGCCAACAAGGTATTTAACAAAGTATGCATTTTTTTTTTTTGGGGGGGGGGGGGGGGGGATGGGAGATGTGGGGTGTGTGAGACCGTCAAAATTTATAGCACATCAGCTAGTTTAAGTAATGGCTGTTTTTTTAGTTGATTTTTTATTTTTTATGACATGATTTATTTCTTTTCTGTAAGTCTGCAAAATCAAAAGGAAGTGTCATAATTTTGCAAATAAATCTTGAACATTTTGTATTTTGTTTTTCCTGAGAACTTTCATTGTCAAGTTGTGGCGCACAGCAACCATTCATTAGAACACACACACACACACACACACACACACACACACACACACACACACACAAAATGTTGGACTCACATGGTAGTACATCAGGGAGTCTGTGTGGCCTTCATTTCAACCACCCAGCAATAAACCCTTGTGCACCCCCTCACAGTGAACCACCAACTTGACATGTAGTTTCAGTCTCTCCAGTGGGTGACCCTGTCTCTGAGTCCCTCGTCACTGTGAAGGGTCCATACCACCCTGACCAGGATTCCACCCTGCCATTTTACTCAGCCCACTTTCTGTCTGGTGTGGTCCCCTCCAGTCTGGAGTGAGGTGATGGGAACCTAGTCATCCAGACTCCCTATGCTCTTGGTCTCCTGAAGCTGGATTTCCTGCTTAGGGATTCCTTGGTCTTCACCCCTGTTGCTGGGCAATGGTGTCCTAATCCAGGACTCCAAAGCTTCAGCAGAACAGGTTTTGCACCTTATTTCAGGGTCACTGATCTGCTTTTCAGGGTCACTGATCTGCCTTTCAAGGTCTCTGATCTGTTTTTCAGGGTCACTTGCCTGCCTTTCAGGGCCACTGATCTGCCTTTCAGGGCGAGTTATCTGCCTTTCAGGGGAACTGAATTCCCTTATTTCAGGGCACTGATCTACCTTTCAAGGGCACTGATCTGCCTTTTAGGGTCACTGATCTGCTTTTCTGGGTCACTGATCTGCCTTCAGGGGTCGCTGATCTGCCTTTCAGGGTCACTGATCTGCCTTTCAGGGGCACTAATCTGCTTTTCAGGAGCACTGGTTTGCCTTATTTCAAGGCACTGATTTGCCTTATTTCAAGGCAATGATTTGCCTTATTTCAGGGGTACTGATCTGCCTTTCAAGGGCACTGATCAGCCTTATTTTAGGGGCACTGATCTGTTTTTCAGGGTCACTGATCTGCCAACATCTGGTCCCCACATCTGGTGACCCATTGACCTCCTTGGAGGCTAAGAGTCTCAAGGAAGTTGGAAGTCATTTTGGGGGCCTATCATGCCTTCATTCCCATACTGCTGCCTCAGGGCTGGCCCCCAAGTCCTGGGCCCTCACCTGGACTCGTTCAGTGATCCCTCTGCCATTGTTTGCTCAAGACCTTTTTTTTTTTTATCTCCAGTCTTCCAGGAGGATGCAATTTCCATGGTCCCTTCTGTGGATCCAGAATCAGAGGTTCTCTTTATCTGTCATTTCACTCTTTGAGTCATGGTGCATTCACATGATCAGTCATTCAGCTCCTCAGGGCTCCATCTGCTGGGCTCCCCAGTATTTTTCAAGGTCCTTTCACTGAATGCAGAGACCCTTGGAGCTGGTCTCCCCAACCATGGCCATTGCCATTTGGGAGATGCCAGCAACAGCCATCAGGTGTACCCCCCATTCTGCTTAGACAGGGAAGGAGCCTTTCTGGGTACTAAGCACTCTTTAGGTCAGGCTCCTTTGTTCCTTCTGCACTCATCACAGGGTGATGTTTGGTCTTTCTCTATAGAGAACAATACAACGTTCATAGAGATGGCCCCCTGCCTGGTTGATTGCTTTCTCATCCCACAAAGGTTATGTGTGTGGGGTTTTACTTTCTTTTAGGCTTTTTTTTTAGCCATCCTTTCTTTCAAGGCTGTGGTCAAGTTGGACTGCATTGCCAGGTGCTCTGTTCTTGTTCACAATGCTGTTTCTTGTGGTCCGAAAGGATTCATGTGTATCTATTTATATGAGTTAAACATTTGTCATCACCTTACAAACTGAGTGATTATCTCAGTCTCCAAGAAGACCTTTAAGAAAAACTCATGATTCCAGCAGAATGAGAACAACTGATTCTTTGGAACTGAAGCAAAGACTTATCATGTGTGTGTGTGTGTGTGTGTGTGTGGTGTGTGTGTGTGTGTGTGTGTGCGCGCGTGTGTGCGTGTGTTGTTGGTGGGTGGGAGGGTGGGTAGGCTTCCTACTTCTTTGTACCTGAACTGATCCTTTGAAACTGAAGCAAATTACCCATCTCTCTCTCTCTCTCTCTCTCTCTCTCTCTCTCTCTCTCTCTCTTTTCTCTTTTGTAATATAGCTGATATCACAATAAAAAATGACAAATCAGACAATAATGATTTGAAACTCTGACTTCTGTAACTCTAAATCAATAGAAACGGAATTAATCATTCCTCCAATGTCTCTATATGATGTTTATTTTCCTCTTATACATATGAAGCAAAATGGAACTAGAGGTCTTGATAACTTAGATGGTATCATTTTAAAAACTAAGTGCCCCAATAATTCTGATTCACTTATGTACTTGTACAATTTGTTTTTAAATAAATGTTATTTTCCTAATATTCTTAAGAAAGTTAAAGTCATACCTCTTTTTAAATCTGGAAATAAAATAGACCCCTCAAACTACAGACCAATTTCTATCATTTCTCTGCTATCTAAACCTCTCGAAAAACACATCCATAAACATTTGTCTTCCCATTTCTTTAAATATAATCTAATCCATCCCAGCCAATCTGGATTTCGATCAAATCACTCTTGTCATACTGCACAAATAAACTTAGTTGATCAATGGGCTAGCGGCTATCAATAATTTAGAATTCACTGGAGTCCTCTTTGTTGATTTCTGTAAAGCCTTGATGTCATAAATCATAAATCATCATTGTTTACGTAAACTAGCTCTTTACAAAATCGCTGACCCTGTTCTTTCTCTCATTAAGTCTTTTTCTCAAAAAATCGACAACAAATCAGTTCTCATTAACAACACTCAGTCCAGTTGTTTACCCCTAAAAATTTGGTGTACCACGAGGGTCAGTACTTGATCCCCTTCTTTTTTTTAGTCCATATAAACAATCTCCCTCTGCATATTAAAGACTCATCTCAACTTTTTGCAGATGACACATCAATTAATTCAAAACATACTGATTTGAAACACTTATCAGATAACCTGCAAGAAAATGTAACTCGACTAATTAACTGGACAGAATTGAATGACATGTCCTTAAATGATCAGAAAACAAAGTACATGCTTATTACTTCTCATCAAAAAAGACAAAATTTAAGTACTCCAATGCTCCCTATATTATTAATAACAACAAGCTAGAAGAAGTTAGCACTCATAAAGTGTTAGGAATCACTATTGACAGTAATCTTTCCTGGTTGCCACATGTTTCCAACTTAAGCAAACGAGTTTCTCAGAAAATTTTTCAGCTTTCGAAAATAAAAAAAATTCCTGGATATAAACTCTTGTAAACATTTCTATCATGCATATATCCAGTCCTACATTGACTATTCTTCTACTGTCTATGATTCTTGCGGTGTAATCATGTTGAAACCGTTGTGCAGGGCCCATAAACGGACTATCAAAACAGTACTTCAAAAAACATCAACATTAACTACTCAAAATTTCCACGATTAGATATATTGCCCCTTTCTTATAAATTTGAATATAATAAAGCAATAATGATGTTCAGAATTATGAACCAAATTAGCACCCTCAAGTATATCTGCAAGATTTCCAGTCAATCAATCAAGATATACTATAATATAATCATACCAAAACCAAGAATCGACCTTTTCAAAAGTAGCTTAGTTTACTCTGGTGGAACACATTGGAATTTTGTGCCAACATATGCTAAACAGAAGAAAAGCAGTAATTTGTTTAAAGTTGCATATATAAACGCCTTCTATTTGAAAAAAATGAAAAACAATTTATTTTAACAGTTCTCTAGTATTCAGTGTGACCAAATATCGCAAGTATAAATGTCAGCAACTGTTGTTATTCGGAAATTGCACCCTGCATATTTTATCTTTTTATTTATTATTTTCGCATGCATGTACTATTTTCCATTATCATTGGATCAATGATTATTTTAATAATCAGGGTTAAACTAACATATGCTCTGTCTTATTCTTTCCTGTAATTGATCACCGAATTACCTCCTGTGGCCTTTGTCAGTTGCATAAATAGTTGGCGTAGACTATATTGTGTATTATGTTTCTCATACCTTCTTCTTTCTTTTCTGTATTTGTTACATATATAGACAATTTATTTTCTGTACTATTGTTGTGAATTTCTGTTTAGCCTCAGGGTTGAGTGTAAAAAAAGCACGCTTGTATGCTTATCTCATATCCCTGAATAAACAAAATTTCGTTCTTTGTGTTGTTCGTTCGTTCGTTTGTTCTCTCTCTCTCTCTCTCTCTCTCTCTCTCTCTCTCTCTCTCTCTTCCCTGTTTTTTTGTTTTGTTTCTTTTGGTGTTGTTGTAGGTTTCTGACATCCGTTGAATCATCCTTTATTATTATTTAACAAATTTCCAAGTGCTGCCTCTTTCATATGATAGCAACATTCTGTCAGGCATTAGTAAGAGACAGCATAGTCTACAGTCAGTAGCAATGTACTCTCAAAACAGGAGACTTGTCTTGAGTGCAGAGTGATATGTTTTCACTAAACTGTCTTTTAATTTTTGAAAAACAAAAGCTGTCATTGAAAACACCCCCTTTCCTACCAGTAAAGGATTCTCTCTACAGGTGTAATTCATGTAGGTTGATTTAACAAAAATCTTTAATTCTTGCAGCACTTGTGATACCAAATGTCAAGTAAATGTGAATAAATCTGTAAGGAAATGAGCATTTCAGATGTGAGCCAAATTTTCAGGGAATGTTATTTCATACGTGATTTAAAGGGTTATACATTCTGTGAGCTAAACAGTGATTTCCCCAAATTATGAGCAGAATATTCTCTGATAATCATTATCTATGTGACAAACATCATTTGTGCACCTGAGGGTATTGTTCTTCATTGTTTTCCAGTTACATGATTTGCATGCATATTTTCTGTTTGACAGGTGGGTTTTTGCTTTTCATGACAACCATGGAACCAGTGTAATGTTGAGCAACAACAACCGCACAGCATCCAAATCACAGCATCCGGAAGATGGATGGAATGGCATTGTGTTCTCACGTGACCCACTGGACATCAATACACTGTATGAGGTAAATCATTTGACATATCTAAGTTCTTTACCATGGACTCTTGATTGATCAATATGCATGATTATCATTATACAGTAATTTGAGATGGAATGTTAAGGTGCCACAGGACATGAAGTTAGGTTAGAAGATCTGACATTGAGTAAAAGTAACCTAGTTTCCATCTCACATGTGTATGTGTACACATGCCTGTAAGCTAGTGGGTGCTCATGCACACACATGTACTTACACACTCATGCACACATGTGCTTACACACCATGCCTGCATGCTAGCAGGTGCTCATGCACACATATACACTTACATACATGCATGCTGTCAAATGTAATCTACATATGTCTATGAAAGGCAAAAATTAACGCTATCATTGTAATCAATAAGTTTTCTTGGCCTAATGCTTCAACCTGAACTTAAGCACACATGATGTTCAGTATCCACTTAAAGTATATATAACATTGTATATAGAGTATCGTGGCATGAACATGCTCCAAAACTGAGTAATTCAGTCAAGACTGGCAGGGATATCTTGACAAGCCGGCCATTGAATGGAGTAATGTGCAATGCTGAGGCGAACATGCGTGGTCGTGGAGAACTCTGTCCAGTACAATTCCCCTACCCTCCTTTCCCATCTCTCTCTCTCCCCACACAAGAATGGGAATGGGAGGTCAAGGGGAGGGTGGGTTCGTAGGGAGGAGAAACACGGTCTGTCCTTGTTTTGGTGTGAAGTCACAACAGGAGGACTTGCTAGTAAACCTCAGTGTGGCTTTCCTTCTTTCTGCAAGGTGGCTGATGCCTTACTTTCTCAGTTGCTTGAAATATGAACATAGATGAACATTTGGAGCATCAGAGACTGGTCATAGGATTGTCTTCAATAACATCTTTAGCTAATGTGAAGGGATCGAGAATAGTAGCAAAAGGGAGGTAAGTTGTCAAACACAAACTGAACTTAAAAAACTGAAAATATGTCAGTTTCATGAGGTTCCTTGATAGACAGACTTGCACAGAGAGAGAGAGAGAGAGAGAGAGAGAGAGAGAGAGAGAGAGAGAGAGAGAGAGAGAGAGAGAGAGGGACTGGCTTAATGTTCTCTCTGTCTCTATCTCTCTAACACACACACACACACACACACACACACACACACACACACCACACACCACACCACACCACACCACACCACATCACATCACATCACATCACACCACACACACACACACACACACCACACCATACCACACCACACCACACCACACACACACACCACACCACTCCACACACACCACACACACACTCTCTCTCTCTCTCTCTCTCTCTCTCTCTCTCTCTCTCTCTCTCTCTCTCTCTCTCTCAAGTTCTCACTCTTTCCACCATAATTATGATTAATGAATTTGTACAAGTCTGAAAGACACAAGGGGTAAGAGGGGGTAGGAGGTAGGATGGACTTATGGAAGCAAAACCCAATTCATTTGATTGGAGCGTGCGCCCATTCACACATGCAAGCACTCTGTGTGTGTGCTACACACATACCCCCTCTGCCCCCCTCCCACACACACAGTGCATTGCATCATCTGTAAAGATCGGCTGTTGTAAGTTCTATTAGCCAATAAGTGTTGGCATTGCTTGTTATTGAACTGAGTTGCAGACTACTTCAAGGTTCATAAAAAAAAAAAATGAGCAAAACTTTAGAGAGCTAAATCAGGATACTACTAGATAGCTAAACAAGTAGAACAAATAAGTTACAGAACTTTTAACTTCTTTGTTTAATTTCTTTGCTGTGACAGAACAGTAACCTCATTTTTGCTCTCTCTTCAATTACCACCTACAGTCATCCTCCATTGAAACTAGCAAAACTAACTTATACTGAAATAGTATTTACAAAACAGTATTTGCAGGTAAGTGTGCATGTTTAAGAGCTTACTTCAACACTTTTAGTTATTCAGTTATGTATGCCCTAATGCACCTTAAAATGTCTTGACTAATGCAGCTTAAGCTATAAAGTCAGTTGTTTAAGGTTGAGTCAGTGGGTCTAAAATTACCTCTTCAAATTTGCAAACGAAGTAAAGACAAAGGTTGAATTAAGCCCCTACCCTCTGCCAGATTTGTTTTTTAACTGCTTCCAGTTTTGCTGTTCAAGTAAGTTTGAAATGTAGCCTTCACCCTCCCCCTTCAACATTTTATTCTGTACCACACTTTCAGTTTTGCAGTAGATCTGAGTGTAATCCATTTGCCTCCTTTTTTTTTTTTTTTATAAGAAACTTTACAGAATAGTGTCAGTGCCATGTTGCTAATGTTCTTTGATTTTGTTTAATCGTGTTGCTTCCATCTGTGATCATCTTTCTCGGGATACCACCAAAAGCCTTGTCTGTGCATTTGTACTTTCATGTCCATATTATTAAACGGCATATTTGTCTGGCTTCCGAAGTTGCTTCATCAGTGAATTTCAGGTTGCAAATCACGCTTCCTGTCACATCTCTCACTCATACATTTGACTGTTCTGGCCCATCATTGCATTTCATTTCATTGTATTCTTCCTGTTTTGCCAGGTATCTTGCAATATTGTATCTCCCTGCTGTAGATCGTTTGAATCGTCCGCACCTCAATGTTTGCCTGATCTGTTGCACTTGATATCCTGTAAATAATAAAAAAGTGTAATGTGAACTCTGTTCTCTTTCTGATACTTGGCTTTTCCAAATTCCCACTGTTCAAACCAGAACTTTGAGTCAGCATTCATTTGCTGGTCAAGCCCATGTCATGTGGAATGATCGTCTGCATCAACTCAGGTCCTCTGACTTCGTCGTCTTTTAGATCAGACTTGGAAAGTTTCTTTTCTCATACAAAATATGTGCAGGTACTGTTTTGGGAGTGTTATAGTTATTTGAATGCTGTGCTCATTCATTAATGGAATTTTTTTTTATTTTTAGAGGTGGGGGGATAGATGGAGATGGGAGTGGGAGGGTATGGATACATAGATGGTGGTAGGCTCAGATATGCGGTGAGCATTGATAGCCGATTGCATTTTTGTATAATATATTGCAGCTGGTTCTTGTTTAATTCAGTTTGTAGTTTGATTGTAATAGTTTATTGTTAATGTCTGGGGTATTCAGTTGATTAGGCATACATTAAATATTCTTGATAATAATGATAATTTTTTTAAGCATCTTCTGGAAATTTTGTTAAAAAAAATCCTTCTGACTGTATATTTCTCATGGATAAGAATGAAGATTAAGTTTATAGTTATATGCTCATAGTTTGCTCTCAGAAAAAAGGTGTATTTGATGAGTTAAAATGGGTAAAAATCTCTGTTTTGTTTAATTGTGTTTAAATTGTGTGTGTGTGGGTGTGTGTGTGTGTGTGTGTGTGTGTGTGTGTGTGTGTGTGTGTTTGGAGAGGGGGTGGGGGTAGTGGGGTAGGGAATTTTTTTTTTGAGAGGGTAAAACAAGACAGATATTTTACTTCTTGTCCACTCTGTATGTGTGTGTGTGTGGTGTGTGTGTGGTGTGTGTGTGTGTGTGTGTGTGTGTGTGTGTGTGTGTGTGTGTGTGTGTGTGTGTGCGTGTGGTGTGTGTGTGTGGGTGTGTGTGTGTGTGTGTGTGTGTGTGTGTGTGTGGTTGGAGAGGAGGTGGTGGTGGTGGGGGTAGAGCGTGATTTTTTGAGAAGGTAAAGGAGGACAGATAACATTGTACTTCTTGTCCACTGTGCATGTGTGTGGTGTGTGTGCATGTGTGTGTGTGTGTGTGTGAGTATGTGTGTGTGTGTGGTGTGTGTGTGTGTGTGTGTGTGTGTGTGTATGAATCTGTGTGCCTATGCATGTTGATTATCAGTATATTACATGCCTGCATGAATGCATTTACTCTGTGTCTATACAGATACAGATCGACAAAACTGGAGAAAGGACGTCCTGTTAATGTTGGTTACGACAGTCTGTTTGTTGGTGTGGGAGGCAGTT
The DNA here is from genome assembly GCA_016801955.1 of Conus betulinus. Taxonomy (NCBI): domain Eukaryota; kingdom Metazoa; phylum Mollusca; class Gastropoda; order Neogastropoda; family Conidae; genus Conus; species Conus betulinus. The sequence continues at coordinate 1,763 of JADBJO010030193.1, read as the reverse complement.
CCCCTGCGGATGTAGCTTTGCCCACCTGGTCTGGAGAATTGTCATCGTCATGGCCAGCCTGGATTACCCTACATATACACATGCATATGGCCACATTCTGGTAGGGATGTTGGATATGTGAATGTAAATAACATTGAAATGAAAACAGACTCATTGATTTTAAAAAGGTAGAGAATGACTGAGCGAGTGCAGCACTTCCGCTTTAGTGATTTGAATGCTCGTTGTTACAATTCTGACATACAGTGATGATGAATATATTACACAGTACAAACAGAGACAAATAAGTAAACGCACACACACACACACAACACACACACACACACACACAAACACAAACACACACAACTCCCTTTCATTCTCTCTCTCTCTCTCTCTCTCTCTCTCTCCTCTCTCTCTCTCTCTCTCTCTAGTCTGTCCCCACTTTTGCATAGAGACTAAACACTACAAAGAACTTCTAATTTCAGAATTGGTTCCATTTTTAGTTTGACATTTTAGAAAAAATAGTGCTGTTGAAATAAGGCAATAAAAAAGGCAAATGAGCTCTCCATTGTGAGGGAAACGATGCATTGTGTCATATGTCTGTAAACACAGCTGTTATCAGGAAACACAAAGAAAAAGATTCAAATTGGACTTTTTACTTCAGATGGTTCTGAAGTTTGTTTTCATTGTAGTTTGAATAATTCAGGTATAACGGGAAAGAAAAAGCAGATTGCAAGTTCAGCCACAGCTTGCCTGTGGTTACCAGGTCCAGGGACCTCAACATTGTGAACAGCTGTCTTGTCAATACGTGTGGGCTGAGGCAGACTGACTTCAGTTGGAAATACTAGACACACTGACATTGGACTGGTATGGTCCATCAGCAATGTCATCACTGACTTTGGGTGAGGTTTTTCATTCAGAATTAATTTAAAAATCTGACACCACAAGTAATAAATATTATAGTGTCTTGAATCCAAAATTTACTCCCCAGTTAGATTTTCACAGTTCACTTCACACACACCACACACACACACACACACAACACACACACACACACACACACACCACACACAACATACACACCCTTTTTTGGTTGAAACTGTAACGGCATTTGATACGATAACATTGTTTGGACAAATTCTGTGAATTGAATTGAGAGATCCTCACCCTGTGACTTAGGCCAGCAATTCTAAGTCATCCCTGTTTATCACCAAAATAATTGCAGACAATCATCAAATTTCAAATTGAATGGCCAATCAAAGACTAAAATCTGACTTTTTGTCTTGTTTCGCTGTTTTCTGTCCTACTCTCTCTCTCTGTGTCTCTCTCTCCCCTCTCTCTGTCTCTCTCTCTTATCCTCTCTCTCTCTCTCTCTCTCTCTTCCATACCAAAGTCATACACTAGATGACATGAAAAGAAGATGACAACAAAAATACCACGGAAGGGACAACATATTCCTTCAAAACAGCACAGTCAGTGGACATTGAAACCACAAGCACATTTAGCCCATACACAATGACAACAACCCATGCTACCTCCATAACACAGTCACCACACTGTTTTATCAGCAACCTCTGCCAAACAGATGGACAGACAGACCAGATGAGATTAAAGAATAAACACAGGTCCTGACGCAGAGCCCTGGGGAACACCACACACAAGAGGACTTTGGGCAGATTTGCCACCATTAATGACAACCCTTGACTGACAACGGACCAAATACATATGACACAAAACTAGTCGAAAACTTTGCCCTGAATGTCAAAAAGTGACCTTCAACCTCT
>JADBJO010030192.1:10000-15000 GCA_016801955.1 Conus betulinus | reverse complement strand
AAGGGGAGGGAAGGAAAAGGAATCATGGCTCTTCGCTATGGACCATGTCTTGGACAGCGCTGTGATCGTTTTCCCATCATGGCTGCTCGTGTCAGGGTTGGCTGCCTGTCTGGTTGATCGTTTCTTTTTACACACACACACACACACACACGCGCGCGCACGTACTCACGCACGCACAGAGAGAGAGAGAGAGAGAGAGAGAGAGAGAGAGAGAGAGAGAGAGAGAGAGAGAGATGGACAGACGGTCTGACAGACAGACAAACAGGCTAACTGAGAGACAGACAGACTGACTGGCTGACAGACTGAGCGACTAACTGACTGACAGACAGACGGACAGACAATTGCAGAAAAAAATCAAAAGAAGACATCGAGCTGAGGATAATTCGATTTTGTTTTTGGCACCTTGAAGGAATCATTCGTGTATGTTCACGTCTTCTCTCGCCGCGTCACGACATTAGGTCTGCTGCTTCTTCTCTCTACCGCCTCGTTATCACAGTCCATCAAAGTGCTCTCCCTTTTTTCTCTAAAACCTCAAAATGCGAATTGCCATGGTTCTTTCTACTGATCACAAGGAAGTGCACAGAGTTCGATGGATCGTGTAGCCCGACATTTTGATCACTATTTCAACAAAAAAAAAAGAGACAAAGAAGAAAAGCGAAGTGTATACGGTCTATAGTTTCCACTTCATCTTTTCTGTATACAGTCCTGGACGCCAGTAATATAAGAGAGCTAGCTATAGGTTAAAAAAGGAGATGTGTTTGTATTTATAGTCATTTGGTGTTCCCTCGCACTCACCCCCTCGCCTAAGCGCCGTACCCACGCTGTTGGTTGGTGTCAATGGTAAGGCCAGCTGTCTGTTTGGACAGTGACTGACACGGATCATTCCCAGCAAAGTCCAGATCAAAGCCAATGTTAAGGCAGTACAAGAACTGATTGTGTCGATCTCTGTGAGACACAATTTACAGTTTTACATAGTCACATAGTCTGATACACGGACAGAAACACACTCTCACTCACACACACACACACACACACACACACACACACACACACACACACACACACACTGTCATGAAGATGAACAACATCTAATGTTTGTTTTAAAAAAAAAAAAAAAAGACTCTGAAGGTGTGCTGTGAAATATTTCAGCTTTGGGGATATTACAAGGTGCTCTTTCGGCCAAACGCATCTGTCGGCATTTCCTACTCTGAAACCAGAGGTACGTAGAGAGATAAGACTCGCAGTGCCAGACAACGTCTGAAGGTCACAACTACTAGAGGTATGTCTGGGCTTCAGGGAAGCACCAGCAGGATGCACGCGTGAAAAGCAGACACTTAGGTCATGGAGTAAGAACTACAGGTTGATACAGACTGTAACACGTGTTGTTCTGTCCTGTGTGCGTTGAAAAGAAATCAGTGTAATATTTCTGTCCTCTGTGTTTTATCTTGATAATCTGTAGATTTTATCTTTCACTGATTTTTGTTTTTTTTCAATCCAATAAGTGTTCTTTTCTTTGAGGTCGTTTGTCTTTCGCTTTCTTTCATTTCCTATGCTGCTGTTCTCCTTTTCAATATTACTTGTTTTTTTTTTTAACTTTTTTTTTCTTTTAACTGTAACACTCGTTGCAACCTTCCATATGTTATAGGTATTATTTGTAATATGCCGGTGTAATTGATAGAAGTTGTTGTATAAAAATGAAAAGTTGTAGTGACATTGATTTCATTGCGGTATGTCATACGTAAATAAATCTCATTAACATCTTGCTGTGATAATGACGTAATAGATCTAAAAATGAAAAACGAACCATCATAAGAAGTGGAAAAAAATGATCCACAGCTTGTACAGGCAGAGTGCTCTATGGCTCAGGGGGAAGAAAGCACCGAGTTTTGCTGCCAGGGGTTGTGAGTTCGAACCCTGGCTGCTAGTGTCTAACATGAAAGGAAGCGTCAGTGCTGACCACTGAGTGTGCTCCCCTTCATGATGGCCTCAGTGCAGTGGTAGTTGTGTCCCCTGCTCCCACTCTCCTGGAAGGAGACATCTCCGTCTGCCCAATGAGAAGTTGTCTTTGACCTCTAAGCCTCTGAGTTAACATTTGTTCGTAGGAAGAGGAGGTGCATTTAAAAGTGAAACGAGCTCTGTTAGACTCTACCTTAGTTTCAAAGTGAGGCGACTCCTGCCAGACATTGAAACACATTTTCTGAATTAGTTTAAGTAACTCCCCCGGTTGGTACAAAGTACAAGACAAAAAACAACGCGTTTCGACCTCTTAATCTTCTTCAGGTAGAGTAACACCATTAAGAACAATGAAAACGAAGGCAAAGCAAATCGTTTATCTTCTTGAATTCGGTGCCGGATGGGCGTTGAATCGTTCTTCCTTCCGCTACAGAGATAAAAACAACATCTTCCTCTTATTTCAAAAGCTTCGAGGATGTGTTTGAAAAGAACAGATGTTTCCACACTGTAGACATACTAAAAGACTCTCTTTTGGCAAAATGGCCCTTATCAGCATTTCCTGCTCTGAAGTCAGTGGTTCCTTGAGAGATGAGCCACCCAGTGCCAGACACAGTCGCTATGAGAGATGAGCCACCCCAGTGCCAGACACAGTCGCTATGAGAAATGAGCCACCCAGTGCCAGACACAGTCGCTATGAGAGATGAGCCACCCAGTGCCAGACACATCGCTATCACTAGAGGTATGTCTGGGCCTTTGGGAGTCGGTAACAGGGCGCACGCGCGAAAATCGTACACCGAGATCGGTGAATGAGGTCTAAAGCTTGAAACAGACTGTTGTGTGTGGTAACTTGCCCCATGGGCAAAAAGCATTTCACTGCAATTTTTCTTCATAATTTGTGTGTGTGCGTGTGTGTGTGTGTGTGTGTGTGTGTGTGTGTGTGTGTGTGTGTGTGTGCGTGCGTGCGTGCGTGCGTGCGTGTGTGTGTGTGTGTGTGTGTGTGTGTGTGTGTTATTTATAATGGTCATCTATCGCTGATTTTTTTCTTAAAGGAACAAAGCCCAGTAAGTGTTCTTTCTTTTTGAAGTTGTTTATCTTTTTAACTGTTTATATTTTCTTCTTTTCTTTATTTGTGTTTGTTTCATTTGTGTATTGTTGTAATTTGTTCTGATGTTCTTTGATGTTCTTATTATCTTCTTTCTTTTAGACAGGCACATTCCTTGCAATTTTTCTCACATCACAGGTGTGACTGGTGGTCTGCTACCACACTTAATGTATGATATATACAGATATATAGATAAAGAGATGTAGATAGATATAATAGATATATAAAGAATATTTTGTTCTGACTTGGAAGTGATTGTAGTACGCTTATCTAAATTTCATTAACAAGTTGTCATGATAATGTCGTAGGTCGGCAATATAAATTCAACCATCATTGCAAGAAAAACAAGATGCAAAGCATATAAAAACGTACTCCCAGTTTACCTTGAATACGCGTGTACATACCAAATTTCATCCAAATCGGATAATATGTCAAGAATAACGGTTTTTTAACGGTGAAATTTTGAAACACTACATAGAAGTGCCATTTGTGTGTGATTACCTTTCTATATACCAAAATTTAATTTAAAATCTACCTATATATAAGAAACAACGGCAAAATAACGGTTTGTAACGGTTATTTAATCGATTTTCAACATTACATCACTTACATATAGAAAGAGGCTCCGATTTGTCACAAGATCATCCAAACCATTCATAAATCGGCCAAGTACTTTTTCGAATATTCCATAAGAGAAGAAAAGCGTTTTAGGCCATTATAGCCGTTAGCAACAGCTATTCTGGTAAAAACAAAACATCGGGCATGATCTGTGACCCATAATGCACATACCTACACATTTTCAGAAAGATCGGCCCAGAAGTTTTGTCTGGAGCGAATGGAACACATTTTGACCACGGACAGACAGACACACAGACAGACACACGGACAGTATTTCTTCGTTCCCATTCTTTAAGAACTGGGAGTACAAAAATCACAGCCCGCATGGACAGGTGGACTCAATGATGAGGCACACAATTTCCCGGTCAGGCATGGCGGGTACAACGGGCACCCAGCAATAAGACTGAACATGTTCGGCGTCAAGTTCTGTGTTGTCACGCTGGTGATATCAATGTGGTGGTAGTTACCTCCCTCTTCCACCGCCCTTTCCTGGGATGATTGTTTCCTTCTGTCACACGGGAGTGAGAATGTCGATAGCTGCTGCTACCAATCAGAGAACGTGTTATATTTGAGGCAGGGCGACAAACAATGGATGAATATTATTGGTGAAGGGCGATAAACAATGGATGAATATTATTGGTGCAGGGCGACAAACAATGGATGAATATTATTGGTGCAGGGCGACAAACAATGGCTGAATATTATTGGTGCAGGGCGACAAACAATGGATGTTATTATTGGTGCAGGGCGACAAACAATGGATGATATTACTGGTGCAGGGCGACAAACAATGGATGAATATCATTCGGGGAAAAAAATCCCTTCCATCTCTCGCCCATTGTGACATCAGATGTGGTGTTCATCAAGGATGAAGGGGTTTTGAACGGCAAGAAGCTTAATTGGCAAAAAAGACTGTTTGCACTTTGTGTTTTCTTTGTGTGTCTATCATTAGAACACAAAAAAAGCTGAATTGGCAACAGACTGTTTACACTTTAGGCAACAGTTCACAATTTTTCTTTTTGTGTCTGTCTTAAGAGCAGAAAAAAACGTTGGATTAGGCAACAGACTGTTAACACTTTGTGTGTCTTTTTGTGTCATGTATGGTAAACTGATAAAAGCTAAATTAGGCAACAGGCTGTTCACAATTTGTGTGTCTTTTTTTGTGTCTGTCATTAGAACAGAAAAAAAAGCTGAAAAAAGGCAACAGACTGTTAACATTTTGTGTTTCTTTTTGTGTCTGTCATATGCCATTCGAAATTTAAACAGCTGAATTAGGCAACACACTGTCAACATTTTGTGTTTCTTTTTGTGCCTGCCGTATTTGAAT
>JADBJO010030192.1:0-5000 GCA_016801955.1 Conus betulinus | reverse complement strand
TTATTGTTGTTGTTATGGTTGTTGTTCTTGTTGTTATTATTATCATCATCATCATTATTATCATTATTGTGATGATGATGATGGTGATGATTGTTGTTGTTGTTGTTGTTGTTGTTCCATGCTGTGTCTGTGGACGACCTTATGCTTCAGGAATTGGTCTTCATTCCCACATGAGGACCCACATCCGAGATGACCTGCCTCACTACTCATGCGTCGGACATGACGGGAGAATCCATCGTTAATATTATCATTATTATTATTATTATTTATTATATCATCATCATCATCATCATCATCATCATCATCATCATCATCATCATCATTCTTTATCATTATTATCATGATCATTGTTATTATTATTATCATTATTTCATCATCATCATCATCATCATCATCATCATCATCATCATCATCATCATCATCACCATCATCATCATCTTCATCATTATTATTAATATTATTATTATTATTATTATTATTGTGTGTGTAGTAGTGATGATCCTGGTGGCGGTGGCGATGGTGGTCGCGGTATTGTTGTTGTTGTTGTTGTTGTTATTGTCAAATACTATAGCGCAATTCGGTCTTATCAAATAGTCTCCCCCTTTCAGAGAAGTGGGACTGGGGGATGGGGTGTGGGGTGGCTGGTGTGGGTGGGGGTGGGGGGGGCGGTTTACGGGTTAAACAGCCGCGGTCCAATGAAATCCATCAGCTGAACTTTAAGGCGAGCATGTTTTACGGTCCTGTATCTCTCTCTTGGAGAGCGCATCGCCCACAGATAACCCACGATCAGGAGTCCTGGACATACATTACCCCGTGAAGGCATCGTGCTCTGCGTGTGTGTGTGTGTGTGTGTGTGTGTGTGTGTGTGTGTGTGTGTGTGTGTGTGTGTGTGTGTGTGTGTGTGTGTACGTTTCTGTGTTTGTATGTGTGAGGGAAGGGAGGGAGAGGAAGGGGTAGAGAGAGAGATAGACAGACTAGCAGACAGACAGACAGGCGGACAGAAAAGGAAGGCAGACAGACAGACAGACAGGCAGGACAGAAAGGACAGGCAGACAGACAGACAGACAGGCGGACCGACAGGCGGACAGGAAGGAAGGCAGACAGACAGACAGACAGGCGGACAGAAAGGAAGGCAGACAGACAGACAGACAGGCGGACAGAAAGGAAGGCAGGCAGACAGGACAGACAGACAGACAGGCGGACAGAAAGGAAGGCAGGCAGACAGACAGGCGGACAGAAAGGAAGGCAGACAGACAGACAGAGAGACAGGCGGACAGAAAGGAAGGCAGACAGACAGAGACAGACAGGCGGACAGAAAGGAAGGCAGGCAGACAGACAGGCGGACAGAAAGGAAGGCAGACAGACAGACAGACAGACAGGCGGACAGAAAGGAAGGCAGACAGACAGACAGACAGGCGGACAGAAAGGAAGGCAGGCAGGAAGGCAGGCAGGCAGACAGACAGACAGACAGACAGGCGGACAGAAAGGAAGGCAGACAGAAGGCAGGCAGACAGACAGACAGGTGGACAGAGGGAGACAGAAAGGCAGAAGCAGACACACGGTCACAGAGAAAGGTCCATTCCCCCTCTGTGGACCACAACACGTGTGTATCCCACTGATTGTCTCCACACACACACACACACACACACACACACACACACACACACACACACACACACACTCAAAAGGACTTATGGCTAGGAACTTATCTGACAAGATAATTGCAAAGCATGGGTTTAATAAGCATAGGGGAATGTCATACAAAAACTCTTAACAGCACTGTTACAAATAACTAAGATTAGGTTAGAAGGTCTAGCTAGTTCATGTAGACCTCTCGTTTTCATTTAACCTGCTGTAATCTTGCTATTCTGGATTTCCAAGCCAAGAACAAGAACTTACCCAGGTTGACCATAATTGTTTCATTGTTTGTTTTCAGCATATTATTCATCTGCTCTTTCGATGTCATTTGACTGCATGTTCAGCACCAAGTAACGTTTCCCTAATATCGTTATAGACTGGGCATTCAGCTACCACATGGATTTCATTTTCTGTTTTGTCCTCCTGGCAAAAAGGGCACTGTCTACTACGTTCATGATGAGCAAATTTATACTTATGTGCATAGAAGGGTGATACGCCCATCCTGAACCTGGCTAAAGCACATCTGTACACTGATACCCTTATGATGTCTATGTAGGGCTCCCGGCTAATGCAGCTTTTAAAGCTGTGGTAGACACACTGAAATTGTCACTTTCTTGGAGGTGGTTTAGCCACCGCAGCCCAAAATTTGATTTTAGGCGTTCTTTAAGTTCGCGTAGAAAGTTCTTCTCATCAGTCACGCCCCCGAACAACCATACCAAGCCAAAGCCACATTCGCACAACAGCGTTTTTTTCACATGGGTTACCCAGTTCTCACAACCTCTTTCATGCATTGCCAGCAATGATAAATAGGCCATTTTAGAGTATCGTGTGTCATTCTGCTTCAAAACACGTAGCCAATACTGCACGCATCGTGCTGTGGATTCAATAAAGAGAGGATAACGGCCTAGATCACCATATATCATATCATTTGGGGTCCTGGGAGGCACATTAATGAAGAGTTTGCATGCGTACAAATGTACCTTTTCAATTTGGGGATTCGCCTTGAAGCCCCACAGCTCTGATGCGTACAGCAAGACGGAACAATTTGAGAATCAAACAATTTAAAAACACATTGCTTGAGTAGCAGCCATACCTTTTTAAGGCTTTAACGATCTGTATGATTCCTCTCTTTGCACGAGACACAAAATCTTCAGTAGCTATATTAAAACTTAGCTTTGTTGAAAAATTTAGACCCAGATACCTTACTTCCCCACCACTTCAATGTAGTCTCCACCTAAGTGCCACACCTCTCTTGCTCCCAAATGCCCTCCCTTGCGGAAAACAACAATTTTGGTTTTGTTTACATTTACTTTAAGGCCAAGTCTTTGACTAGATTGGTGCAATATATTTGAGCTGATTTGTAGGCCTGCTACTGTAGATGACATAAGGGCTAAATCATCAGCGAAAAGCAGGAGGTATAGTTCCACATGGTTTGGCAAAAGTTGTATCCCATGCCTGCCGCCTCTGATTATGTCATTTGCAAGTTCATTAATGAAATAACTGAAGAGGATAGGGCTGCAAAACATCCTTGTTTCAAACCCCTGAAGGCATTCAAAATAGTCAGTGAGCTGGCCACCCGGCACAGCGTACACAAGATTTTATGCTAGCATACATTCCGCGAAGAATATTTAGCATCCTGCCCTGTACACCAGTTAGAGAGCACCCTCCAGAGCATTGAATGAGATATAGTATCAAAAGCTTTATAAAAGTCAACAAAAAGCAATATATAGTTTGGCGTATTTTGCAAACTGCTTCTCTATGATGGCGTACAAGGCAAAGATATGGTCCACTGTAGAGTGTCCACGCCTGAAGCCTGCTTGAGCATCAGTTATGGCAGAATGTGCCTCTGCCCATTTCATCAGCCTAGCATTCAGAAACCCCTGTGAAAACTTTGCTGACACAGCTGAGCAAACTGATTCCCCTATAGTTGTCAGGACTGTCTGGGTCCCCCTTTTTTATACAGTGGTACTATAATTGACTTGGTCCATTCTTTAGGGAAGATACCAGTGATGAAAAATACGGTTAAAAAGTTTCAACAAAAAGGGGATCACCTGAGACCCGGCTTTCTGTAGAAATTCATTTATAACCCATATCAGGCCCTGCAGACTTTCCACATTTGAGCTTACATAATGCTTGACTCACTTCCTGTTCAGTTATCATGGGGTCCAAAATTTCGTCCACTTCTTGTTCGTCCCTCATCAATATCTACACCTAGATTTAACAGTCTGGAGAAATGATCAAACCAATTGTGTAAAAAGACACCTTACCGTATACTGGCCGAGTTCTTCTGCACTTTTTAACTTCTTTCCAAAAAGTCAAGGGATCGGCCGCTGACTGCTCGAGTCTGCGTACCCTCTCTGCTCTGAAGGCACATTCTAGAAGTAAATACGCCATTTAAAGACGACGTTACACGCCCTTTTACTCTCTGTCCACACATGTGAAATGTGTTCTAAACACACAGCAAACCAGCACACAAACCAAAAGCAATCAATCCATCAGGCGATTCATTTAAAAAGCAAAAAAAAAAAAAAGCTATTTGAGAAAAGAAGTGTACATAAGTCCCAGAATGTGGAAGGGGAGCGGCCACAGCCAGGCATTCAGACACCCGACGCCTCGCTATCACATCCTCTGACTTCCGCTATCAGCACCACGTCCACCTGTGCGGGCTTCCAATCTTCGTCCATCTGGCATCGTAGACACTGTGTCTGACCCCCCCCGACATCACAGCTCTTCCCGCCCAATACAAGTCAAAGCCGCTGCTGGAGTTATCTGTCTTGGTTCTGGTTATGATGGATGATCTCCCGTGTCGCTTCTGTTGGATCGCGTCGGTCACGAGACTTCTGAGGTGTTAATGGGACACAGGGTCTTCCACACCGCCCTCCGGACCTCGCACCACCAGACACGAAAAGAAGAACCTCTCTGTCTGTCGGTTGTCTGTCGTCTATTCCTCTCTCTCTATCTCTCTCTCTCTGGCTCTCTCTCTCTCTAGCTCTCTGTCTCTGTCAGCTCTCTGTCTCTCTGTCTCTCTCTCTCTCTCTCTCTCTCTCTCTCTCTATTTCCTCCTTCTCTTCGGGCCTCTTCCCAGCACTCCAAACACTCACCCAAACAGACACAAACAACACTCTATGTCCTCTTCTGTATCCGCTGGTCTGTCTCGCTCTAGCTCTCTTCTCTCGAGCATGTCTTAATCTATGCGGTTCTCTTGGGCTTCTGTCTGTCTGTCTATTCTCTGCTGTCTCAGGCTCTGTCTTCTGTCTCTCTCTCTCTCTCTCTCTGTCTCGTCTCTATGTCGGTCTGTCTGTCCTGTCTCTCTCTAGCTCTCTCTCTCTCTCTCATCACAACAACTCTCTCTCTCTATGATG
>JADBJO010030191.1:0-18180 GCA_016801955.1 Conus betulinus | reverse complement strand
CAAAGTGCTGGAGCCATTCACGATCATTCTTTACGACAAATCCAGCGAGCAGCCTGGGGACGTCTATAAATGCCACTGGGCTCCCCTATTATGAAAGGCAAACCCGTGCACTGCTGTAGTGTTCTAGGTATATTGTGGGCCAAGCAGGAATCTGGGGAAATTGTGAACAGCTACAGAAGGACCCACCACTACCTACAGGATGGCGGTGGACAGAAATGAAAAATTACAACCTGTCACACTGAGCACAAATGCATGCACGCACTCAACTCAGCATCCACCCCGTGCACACGCAGTTTTATACACTTTCCCAAAGAAGAGAGTTAAAGATGGTTTAAAATAAAGGAACAATATCTGAGTTCCAAACCCAGGGGGACAATCAAAAATCATAGTGGGTCAACATGACAAACGCTTTAAAGTTCTCTCACGACTGCCGCAGTCGTTGTCCTCTTCAACTAGGTTCTCCAACTCTGGAGACAATTAGGTGCTGCCACAGCACTGGAGCCCAAATACTTCTGCGACTGCCACAGTCGCCTATCCCGTTATTGGTGCTGCCACAGCACCGGAAAGGGCTGAAACACGAATGAAGTCCGTGTAAGTAATCTATTTCAAAATCTGAATAATGATATATTTTTTCCTCTTTTTTCCCTTTTCTTAACTCTCTCTCTCTTTCTCTCCCCATCTGTCTCTACCTCACCTGGTAATGGTAGATTACAGGTGAATCTCGTTCTGCAGTTCCAAACAACCTGTCTGGTCAGTGTCCCCAAGCCATCTCCTTCCTATACCTTATTTTTTCCTTCCTGCGCTCTTCCTGAGTACATATTCAGTGAGTACTCATCTAACTCTACGCATTACCAGCCCTTGGTTACTTGACCAATGGACAACGTCCGTCCATTTTCCTGATCGATTCAACCAGTAATCACCCTACGTCTATAGCCACCAGCGACACTGATCACACTGGTCAGGCCACGTAAATTGTCCTTTCTTTTACCCTTTCCTTTCCCTACCTAGGAAAATGCTTTATATCAAATAAGGGCGTGCACGACGGGAACGTCACATGTCGCCATGTGAGGTTACATCACATGACACACCCCCATCCCGGGGTGAAAAAAAACCCCAAACTTTTCGCCAAGAATTTTTTAAAAATACATATACATATGTAGGTAATATACAACTTCAGCCATCAATCACCAGTTTTTCATCACACAAGAGTTTCCATTAATGCATAGAACTAACCTTTATGAATATCATAAAGATCCAAAATCACATTCTAAAATCTTAGTTTGAAAAAAAAAAAACAAAAAACAGTTTTTTCTATTTTTGAAAAAAAAAAAACTCATACTCCATCACCAAAAATCACAAGTCACACAGACACGAAGAACATATAATGATACTGATCATTCCAAATGCCAATTATGTTTATATATACCAAAAACGTTAAAACAGTTTTTTCTTTGCCAGTTCTCGCATAAACATATGTCCCAAAATCCTCACAAAATGAGAATTTCCTCATGACTCACTTGATAAGAAAAAATTGCCACGTGAAAAGTCTTTCTTCAAGCAAGAATATACAATATCGCAGTCCACTCGAAAGTTAAACACATCTTTTTTCCATTCTTCACAATGGACCGACTTGAAAAAAAAAAACCACTTGTAACACATCAAATGAAGTATTCTGCACACATTCACAAAGTAGCATGAGATGACCAATACCAATAGATATGCACTTTTGGAAAAAAAGATCAATCACAACTACCTGTTAATTCAGATTGACAGTAGCACACATAACACTGCCAAAATGCAGTAAAGTCTGTCCACAATGAAAAACAAACAGCAGCAGAAACAGTCTTTCCTTTTTTATGCAGTTAGAGCTGCACGAAGGATACTGTGCACTCACGCACAGGACAGAAAATCTGCCATGACATTCTGAGTTCAGGTAATGGCTCGGTGTCAAACTTGAACTCCTGCAATGACAAAGCCCATCTTAACAGCCTGCTATTTTTGGTCTTGGACGACTGCAAAAAACATCAATGGCCTGTGGTCGGTTTGTAACCGAAACTGTCTTCCAGTAAGGAATCTGGCAAATTTATCACAAGCCCAAACAATGGCAAGACACTCCCTCTCAATTGTTGAGTATTTGACTGTGTGTTAGAGAACTTTTTACTTGCATATTGCACAGGGTGTAACAATCCATTCTTTTCTTGCAAAAGTACAGCTTCCATGTTTTTGGAGCTGGCATCAGTTCTCAAAACAAAATCCTCTGAAAGAGAGGGCAAAAGCAGCACAGGGAATGAATTGAGGGTGTTTTGAACACATTCCAGAGCTTTCTGGCACTCATCTGACCACACGATACTTTTGTTTTTTGTTTCTTTTGTTAAGTCACTCAAAGGAGCTGTCAGTGACGCAAAGAGCGGTACACATCTTCTGTAATAGGACAACAATCCAAGGAGTGATCTTATCTGTTTCTTTGTAGTGGGTCTCTTCAAGGCCAAGATCTTTTCTACTTTCTTTTCCTCTGGTGTCATTTTCCCAAACAGAAATGACATGACCCAAAAACTCAAGAGTCTGGAATCCAGCACGAATTTTGGATGGTCTAGCCATCAGACCAAAATTCCGAGTTTACATAAAAACAGCTCTCAAGTTATCCAGAAGATTATTCCATGACTTTGCAGCAAGCAAAATGTCATCAAAAAAAAACCTTACTGCTCCACATTCATGAAGTTTTAGTGCGCGCATCATCATTCTGGCAAAAGAAGCTGGGGCGTTTTGTGATCCAAATGGCATTTTCGTCCATTGAAACAGTCCAAAAGGTGTCTGAAAAGCTGTTTTTTCCTTGTCTGCTTCAGCCATCGGGATTTGCCAATACCCTTCAGTTAAGTCTATTTTGACAAAATATTTTCCTTCTGACTGTGGACAAAGAAGCTCCTCAATGTCTGGGATAGGTTCTGCGTCAAATACAGTGATTTTGTTTAACTTCCTGTAATCGATGCAAAACCGCACCGAGCCATCAGGTTTGTCCACCAATACAACTGGTGAGCTGTATGGTGACGAGGACGGTTCTATAACCTTCAACCCGAGCATAACTTGAATCTCTCTTTCGACAACCTGTTTTTTCGCAAATGGGAGGGGGTATGGTTGACTCGGACTGGGTTTTCCGTACTCAACTGAATAGTATGGGGTTTCAGTTGATGTCACTGTCCCTGGGGTATCAGTCAGGACATCCTGAAAGTCCTTCAAAATACCTTCCAATTGTTCTTTCTGAATCAAAGATAAATCATCACACAAAACAACGTCATGATAAGTTTCTCCCTTGACAGAAAGAGTGGACAGAGGTACAGTATCATCTATACTGGTAGATGTTAACAATCCCACATTTGTTGTTTGCACAGTCTTTGCTCTGTCTCTGTATGTGACATCAGGTACAAAATCAGAACCAATGGTTTCTGTAATAGCCATATCTGTTCCAGACACTGGACATATCCATTCAATTGACTCGTTAATTGCACCATTTGTATGGAATACCTTTTCAGCATTTGCCATTTTCACTTTGGGAACCACAATCTGTTTGTTGTCTTGTTCAGGTAAATGCCTGTAGAGGATGTCAGGGTCCAGTATACGTCGGCTTGTCCGTTGGTATGTCAGAGACAGTTTGCTTTGCAGTAGAAAGTATAGTCGTTAGTATCTGGTCGCTTCTGCATAGTCTTCAAAATGTCTGGCGTAACTTTTAGTTCATCCACTTTTGAAACCTTGAGCGGTTTTGTTGGTTTTCCCTGCTCTACAACTGTTGATCTTGTACTGATGAGACAAGGAACGAAAGATCCTCCGGCACCACCATGTACTGTCGCAAACACCTGGTAGATTTCCCCAAATCAAATCGCAGACTGGATTCTCAGTAACACAGGTAAAGGTTTCAAGTTTTCACCAAACGATCTGCATCTCTGAACACTGTCAAGATATTGGTCGGTAGAACAAAAGATTTCCTTACACCAGCTGTGGTGCGACCTGTATCTCGCAAAACAGAACCCTGGAAACCATTCATGGCACAATCCTCCAAAAGAAGACCATCAATGGACTGATCTGGCGCCAAAACAAGACCTTCTTCACATCGAGTGGAAACAACCCAGTCTTTGTTCCACTTCCTTTGAAAGGGACAGTCCCGTTTTAAATGGAATTGGCCACTCACAAAAAATGCAACGCATGGTTTGGTCGGCAGACAACTGTTACTGTTAGTCTGTGAACCTCGACCATGTCAAAGGGTCTGTGCGGTTGTTGTTCACCACGCCCTAGGAAAGGAAAAGGTCTTTCCGGTGGTGAGTATTGGTACTGACGGAAATCGCCAGAACCGACATGGCCCTGACCGCGGAAAAGGTCGTTGTCTGTTTCCCAAAGACGTGTAACCGTGAGGACCTTGGAATGAAGCGTGATTTCCTCTTCTATAGTTTCCTTGTCCAGAATGTATTTGAAATGCCGCGTGTGAGACTCGAAAGGGACGAATCCCCCTTGCGGGCAACACCTTTATCCGGATGAGCAATACAGTACTGATCCGACATCTGACAAATTTCATCAACGTTATCGAACTGTCTTTAAGAAAAGTGGCCAAATCTTTGCTGACGCTCTGAAAAAGTTGCTCTCGAAGAAGCAAGTCTCGCAGTGATTCGAAAGTCTTATTCGTCTTTGTTAACTCTATCCATCTGTCTAAACAATAACACATTCTTATTAAAAAAAAAAAAAAAAAACAGAAATTATTCTCCCATGTCAGGACGAACTGATCGGAAACGCTCACGAAAAACGGTCAGCTGAACACTGAAATTTCTTTAAGAGTTCTTCTTTTAATTGGTCCCAAGTCAACCCTTCTTTTGCCGCGAGTGTGTGGTATACTGCCAAAGCGCTTCCCTTAAACAGCGACGCGATAAACAATGTCCATTTCTCCTTTGGCCAACCACAAGATGTAGCGTGGGTCTCGAACCGAAAAAAAAAGAAAAACTGTCAATGTCGTCAGTTTTTTTCTTCGAACGGCGGCAACTTCGGAATGTTTGTTGACTTCGGGTGAAATGTACTCGCGGAACCGACCGGTGGAGTTGGTGGAGGTTCTTTTGATGCCTGTAATTTTTTGATTCCCGCATCAGTCTCTAATTCAAGCTGTCTCAATTTAAATTGCCGTTCCTTATCCTTTTCTTCAAACTCTAATTGTTTTTGTTTTGTTCCATCTCTTTCTGTAATTTTTTTTTCTTCAAACTCTAATCTTTTTAGAGTTTCTTGTCGTTCTTTATCTTTTTCTTCTAGTTGTTTCTGTCCCCCCCCCCTCTCTCTCTCTCTCTCTCTCTCTCTCTCTGTCTGTCTGTCTCTGTCTGTCTGTCTGTCATACATTACTGCTGGACATAGTTAGCTAATTTATCACCTTCTAAGCCTAAACGCTCGGCCTGTCGTACATATTCATCAAAATTTTCCATCATGAATAGTTACCACAAAAACAAACAAGAAACAATGACTAAATATGACTAAAATAAGGCGATATGTGATGTTATATACGTTAAAAAAAACAAAAAAACTTCGTTACAGTAGTACAAATAGAAGAATTTAAATGCCGGTATAAACAGGAAAGTAATAAAGGCTTACAAAAGAAAACCACTAATAAGAATTGACAAATGTGATCTTTCCAAAAGAGATTTTCACCAATATTCTTTCCTAAAGGAAAAAAACAGCTAAAAATCCAAGTCCAATAGCTCTAATGAAAAGCCCATTATAAAAATTTTTTCCCGGAAAATAAATTCTTTATAATGTTTATGTTCTTAACTGTTCTTATTGTAGTTGTTACTTTCTTACTTAGTTTCTTGGTAAAACAAAATAGATGAGTTCACAAAAAACAAATGAATCGCCCTAAACACTAAGTGAATATAAAGTTACAAAAACAAATGAATTAACGAACAATAAAAAAGAGGGGAAGAAAAACGTACACTAACGGAAATCCCACCTAAAAAGATGACAATGATGAAAAGAAGCAAGATAGGTGCCTATTGAAGAGAAGGTTTGGAGATTTTTTGTAAAGGGGGTGAAAAGGAAATGAAAGAATAGACAGGTCCGGTATAGATAGGGGAAATCAGAAAAAGTGAAAGAGGCCCTCAGACAGCACCCTAATGGCAACCGTCTCCCGTAAAGCTGGAGACGGGGAAGTATTCAAAATAATAATACACACAATATACTAACAATACAATGCAATAAATAAACATACAAGCAAAAAAAAAAAAAAACACTCAAAAGATAATGGAGAAAAAGATGTTTGTTTCGACTGAGCGGTAATCAACTCCACCACCAACACTAGTTGAGTGACGGAGGTGAAATCGATCCCACACTCAGAGGGGTAAGGGGAAAAATCCAAAATGAAACGATAAAAAAGGAAAAAAAAATAGATATTAATGAGAGAGGGAGAGACTGTTGACTCCCCAACGCCATGCCCCCCCCCCCCCCCCCCCCACACACACCCTGCTAAATCAGAGCAGGAAGAGGTTGGGGCTATCAGTCCTGGGGAAGGGGACAAAACAAATTCTAATCTAAGGGAAGGACAGCGACACCCCCTTGCTGCCAGGGTACGAGCAAGAGGAGGTTGAGGCTATCGGTCCTGAGGAAGGGGGGGGGGGGGGGGGAGGGTCAAATGGAAATCCTACCAAAAAAAAAAAAACTTAACAAAGTGGAGCAACCCCAAAAAAAATCTGAAACACCCGAAAACACACATACAAAAACAAATGAAAAAGCAAAAAACTGCAAACAGTAAGCACATCAATCAATTATACAAAACTTTTCTATTCACAAATAGAAATACCAATTTTTTTCCTGGACGGGGCATAAAAAAACAACTTTGTCCTACGTCAGAGTCACCACTGTCACACTGAGCACAAAAGTAAGGGACTTAGTAGGTGGTGTCCGGCGTATGTGGATCAGGATAGGTGCCACTGAACATCGCCGAGGTGACTCGGCAGCAGTGCAGTGTCTCCTCCGGTGGGTTGCCTCTTGACGACTTGACATTGACTACTCCCTGTGGATTGCCAGTGCCGGGGCTGCTGCGGGGGACTGACCAGGCTGTGGTTGTGGACGGGGTGTCGGAATGAGCGACGTGGTTGTATTGCCACTGAAGTAGCACAGAAGATGGGACAGGAAAAATAAAAGGCTGAGAGACTTCCATGGTCACCATATCATCTGCATGAGGCGCCTCTCTCACCCACCAGCCATCACCCCGTGCACTAAGTGAAGCAGATGCAAGTCCACTGCACCACCGTCCACAGGGGAGAAAAAGCTTTAAGAAAAAAAAAAGACTAAAAACGAAACAAGAGAGAGAGAGAGAGAGAGAGAGAGGAGAGAGAGAGAGAGAGAGAGAGAGAGAGATGGGGGGTGGGGTTGGGAGGAGGAGCGTGAGTTTTAGCTGTACAATCTTGTATGCACACACACTCGCTCACTCACTCACTCATTCACTCTCATACACACATAAGAAAGTTTCATACATATCTAGAAGGAGATATCATCATTGGCAAAGCATACCACACACACACACACACACACACCACACACACACACACACACACACACACACACACACACACATTAACACACACACACACACACACACACACACACACACACACACACACGCACACGCACACACCACAGCGGTTCAAAATATAAAGCTGCATGGTGACCTTACAAGACAGCACCTCTGATACCGCCCGTGCGGAAGGTAGTGTGTCTATGGTATCCTCCATACCAGGGCCAGGCGGCAGACAGCACCTCTGATACCGCCTGCCTGGAAGGTAGTGTGTCTATGGTGTCCTCCATACCAGGGCCAGGCGGCAGACAGCACCTCTGATACCGCCCGTCTGGAAGGTAGCGTGACTATGGTATCCTCCATACCAGGGCCAGGCGGCGCAGAGCATTGTGCTTCTTTCTTTAGTCTCAAAGCGGAGGTGACTGAGGGCGGAATGTATCATTTCTATTCCTTACCACTAAAACACTATCATCAATCCACCATAATCACTACCGCCACTAATAATAATCATACCATTGCACACTAATTACAAAACAAACGAACAAATCCTACTGTTTTCTCCCCCTCCACTCCCACCTCACCTTTTTCTAAAAAATAAAAATACAAATAAAAAAGAATCACCAGTGTCCTTCCCCTTACTATATACGTTTTCATCGTCGCCATTATTATCACCATTATTGCCATTATTACCATTTTAATCATGGTTATCATTACCATTTTCATCTCCCATGATCCCCTCCTTAACGGCCTCGTTTTCATCCAACAGCCATTTTGCGCCGAATATGAGAAGAAGAGTGGTTTCTCGTTCTTCGTTTTCATTGTCCTAAATGTTTTTGCCTGAAGAAGACCAAAGAGGTCGAAATACATTGTGTTTTGTCCTGTAATCTGCTTGTCTGTATCTGTGGCGGTAACTAAGCCCGATTCTTTTTTTAAGTTTCGCTTCGTTTGTGTTTAGAAATTCTGCAGATCCGTAGCCAGGTGAACAAATCCAATGCCTTCCATAGCGCGCCGAACGCCTGTAGCAGTGGGCAGCAGCAGGCAGCAGCAGCAGCAGCAGCAGCAGAGATCGTGCCAAATGTTCATACTTGCGCCCAGGCTGAGGGGTGAAAAATCTCATGCCAGTGATCTAACTTAATCAGACATGATAAAATATCGATTCACAGAGTGCTGCTATATTCCAAATGTGTTTCATTGCAAACTTTCACTTTACAGGTGACGCACAGTAACATCCATAATGCTTAGTTGTATTTGATGCATGGATTTGTGTTTTCCCCACAAGAAGAGCCTCGTTACTATCATTTTTGGCGACTGAGTAGAAATTCCAGTACAAATCTAAGTAAAGCTATGTTTCTGTTGAGACCAGAAACGTTTTCCTAGCTGTTTTAATGTGACATTATTTGTCTGGTTCACCATAAATGAAAACTTTGTATTGCCTTACACTGCCATATCTTAAAAGGTCTATCTAGAAATCAGTATATGTGTATGTATGTATGTATGTATGTATGTATGTATGTATGTATGTATGTGTATGATACAACATGTTTTGTCTGTCTGTACGTATGTATATATGCATGCATATGTCTGTCTATCTGTCTATCTATTTATCTAGATAGATAGATAGACTTACTGTTGTTTGAATAGTAAAAACAGCCCCATTTCTAATCTTTGTGTTGAAATAAGGCGCCTTGCTTTCAAGCACACAGTGGGTAAGTTTTTACCAACATTTTAAAAACACACTATGGTCAGGATGACTAAAGCGTATGAAGGGTGCATTCACGATGTTGTGTTCCCGTTTAATTGTTTGTGTCTGTTTGTTGTTTGAATTTTTTTTTCATCAAAAAACAGCTCCCTTCTAACAAGTCACTTTTGTGATGGCAAGTAAGTTTCAAACGCTGAACTTCAATGCGATTTATCTCAAGGGTAGACAAAACGATGGAACAAACAAAAAATGTCCAAGGTTGTTTGAAATTACCCGCTCCAGATGATAATACGAGGGGTGGGGGTGGCGGGAGTGGATGGTGTGTCTGTGTGATTATTTTCTAGAGTGAAACGATGCGACTAGACAAACCATATTACGAGGACATCGATACGCACTGGTGGGATTTTTTTTCTTCATATTCCGCATTCGCCCTGAGGAGGATCAGCAATACAGAACAAAATAAGGAAGTACATGCAAACGCACACAAAACGTAAAGGTTTGATTACAAATATCTGGAAAGAGAGAGAGAGAGAGGAGAGAGAGAGAGAGAGGAGAGAGAGAGGGAGATGAGAGAGAGAGAGAGAGAGAGAGAGAGAGAGAGAGAGAGAGAGAGTTCAGGATGAGG
The DNA here is from genome assembly GCA_016801955.1 of Conus betulinus. Classification (NCBI taxonomy): domain Eukaryota; kingdom Metazoa; phylum Mollusca; class Gastropoda; order Neogastropoda; family Conidae; genus Conus; species Conus betulinus. The sequence continues at coordinate 8,325 of JADBJO010030191.1, read as the reverse complement.
GTAAGTGCACAAAAAAAATTACACACGTTTTGGATACATGGGAATATACAATTAGCAAACAAGAAAATATGAAGATAACTCACATAACAAACACGAAAACTGGTTGAGAGAGAGAGAGAGAGAGAGAGAGAGAGAGAGAGAGAGAGAGAGAGAGAGAGAGAGAGAGAGAGAGGATAATATTTCGGTATGAAGCGAAACATGTTGGGTTTGACACCATCTAGATATGCTTGCATCCGTGCATTGTTATAGACATGACGTACACTAAACTATTGGTCTCTGAATGATGGTGCGTGTATGTACGTTATTCACAGAAATGTTGATGACTTCTTTGCTGTATGGTGAGGTTGTGCACACACCCCATACTTCTTTCATGAAACTGTTTTAGTAAAGTATGGAGGTGCGCACTCCCACCTCACATAATGCAGTAAGGTCTAAACTTCGTTTTCTTGTTGTGCTTGTTTCTGTATTTTTTTTTCAAGAAATATTTGTTTTAGAGAAGCTGGGAGGAAGGGGGTGGGGGGGACTCACTAACACATAACTCCTGGTCAGATACCGGTATTTCGAAACCTGTAGCTTGTTTTACTCTTTTATGATTTTCTTTTGCTTCTTGGGTGGCACTTTTGGTTGGGTTTTGGAAAACTCAAACAAACATACTACGGTATTGCACACCAGCCTTTTTCTGAGATAGCACTCTTCTTAAAACCGAAAAGGCAGAGGAGTTAAGTTACCACTTTCCGCGGTCACTGAGGAGAAACAATCAGGTTTCGAAATACCGGTATCTGACCAGGAGTTATAGGTTAGTGAGTTTCCTCCCCATTGGAGAGTGTCTCCTTCTTGGAGACTATAAGCATTGTTTTATATTACGTCATATTGAAATATTTACGTCTCTTCCCTCACTACCTTACCTGCTGGCACTCAGGGAGGATGTCATGTGCTGACGAAGGCAAATAAAGCCGAAAATTTCATTTACAACCACGACAGCTTGTTGTCCTTGTGTCTTTTTTCTTTGGATAAATTTTCTTTCCTGTCAATTTCAAATCTTTGCCAAGTCATTACTGTAATGATGGAAGAATTGTTAACCTGCACTTGTTTTCCCCCACTACTTAATTGTTCAGCATTATATATATATATATATATGTATATATAAAGTAGGCAACACTTATGTTATTTTTTTAGTGGAAAAAGTTATTGCACTTTTCAAATGACAAGTACATAACAGCCACACACACACACACACACACACACACACACACACACACACACACACACACACACACACACACACAGGGAGACAGACAGAAAGATAGACACACACACGCACCCACACACACACACACACACACACACACACACACACACACACAGCTAAGGAGTTCATTCTTTTATGTCTGTTCTGGAAGTTGCCGTGTTAAGAATGGCGAGCTAAATGTCGTGTGTAAATCATTGGAAAGAAAATGATATATGAGCAGACAATAAACTCACGAGATGTTGACAAAGGAAAGAGAGTTTGAGGAACAGAAAGCGGAAGGGGAGAGGAAAGAGAGGTAAAGGGTGGGGGGGGAGAAGGAAGTGTATGTAATATTTTGATTTATGGGCAGAGAGAGAGAGAGAGAGAGAGAGAGAGAGAGAGAGAGAGAGAGAGAGAGAGAGAGAGAGAGAGAGAAAGGTACCAGAAACCAGTATATACTACTGTGTTATAGCTGACCGTTTTCAAAGAAAAAAATGCATTTTGATATTATCTTCTTTTTTCTGTTTTTTCGATGCTGCTAACACGTTTGACTCACTGGCTGTTACAACAAATTATCACATGACGAAAGTATGATTGCTCTAAACGAGAAGGGTGTTTTTTTTTGGGCTTTCGCAAGTTTGTTTGTTTATGTTGATGCCAATGCTATTTATCAAAGATGAGTGTTCACTTAATCTGCTGCTATTCAAACAGCTGTCGTCCGCTCATACGCTTTTTTTTTTTTATACTCCCGCAGGGTAGGTTCCGTTTCCGGTTACGTTTATTTCTATGTATGTTTGGATGATGTGTGGAACTGAACGGTTGAATGACACATAGGTGTAGTTTTGTTGCAGCTGGTGCTTTCCTGTGTAAGATTTTACTCTACACTCTGTGGTGACTAAATTCACTCTGTCTATATGCCAGCAGTCCCATGGTCATTCTTCTTTGTGGTCCCCTCCCTATACAGTTTGTACGTCAGTTGAGAGTTACCAAAGAGAAGTTTCTACTTCACTGAAATCCTCCCTCTCCTCCCCCCAAAACAACAACAACAAGAACAACAACCTCTATCCATTTGAATTTGTCATCGGAGCTAAAACGCCACAAACGGCTAAAGGACTAGCTACATCAACAGTCAAGATTGTAAGAGGACAAATGGGCATTTGACAGAGGAAGACCTTGGTCTTTACCTGTGCAGGCTGCTCGGGCCGTGCCTCAAGGAGAATGGATGCATCAGGGAATGTCAGGCAGACGACTGAAATCGGCAAGTGCGACTGTAATTCTCTGTTTCAGACTTTCCAGGTGGTAGGTAGTCAAAGGTGTTATGACGGTAATTCGAAGAGGTGAAGGGATAGACTGACCCTGACGACATCCCAGTTGAGAATAGTAGCCCTCCCATTTCCCCTCTCGTTTTTTTTTTTTTTTTTTTTTTTTTTGTTTAACCAACGTTGTGTGGGAGAGCTGTGCTGGTGCTACTTGCTAGGCTGGTTTGGGTTTCAGAAGGCAAGGCGGCTGTAGCCGTGAGAGTATGACAGATGTTTGGGGACCTGGGAGAAGTCTGCGTAAATTTTGGTATCCGTGTATAGATATTGATTTTTTAACTATATAGAACATTTCCTTGAATGCTTGTATTTATAACAACAACAGCAGCAATAGCACAGCAGCAACAACAACACCGGTTTGGTGAAATCCAATCGTGGACGTGTTTTTTTTTTTTTATGAACAGAACGGTTGAGAACTTGATAATCGAATATAGACAGACAAGAGGAAAGACAACAGACAGCAGGAAAAAGGTTGAAAGAGGAGAACGTGGCTCTCGTGGCTGACGTGGGAGTGACTTTCTAAGCCCCAGAGGTAAGGCGTAAAAAAAAGAGAGGAGCAACTAGTTCCTAAGTCTAAGTGGAGAAGAGGAGAGAAGAGTTCTCTACTTCGAGAAAAGTCCCCCATGAGCAACCATAGTAACTATGTCCAGAATCTGATGCTAGACCATCCCAGGCAATGCCTTCACCTTCTGCTGTCCGCAGTCAACGAGGCATTCAGTTGTGACTTGTTCATGAAAGAGAGACAGAGCCGTGCTGTGATGTGTGAATGTGTACACGATGAAACCAGACCACGCGAGGAAATCCAATTTCATATCAACCAAGATGAAGTAGTGTTTATATCTTTGGCTTTATATTACCATTACTTTGAGTGCATTTGAAGAAAGTTTTCAGCAGCATATGTTCTATGTCTATTGTACTCATTCGCATCAAAAGAACAAAAAAAAATCCATGTATAATGGGCACTTTAGTGGGGACATGAATCGAAGATGCCCTTGGTATGCTAACCACCTGGCCTATACATCAGCAGACTTGTTTAATCATTTTCATCACGTTCAACCCAACCTGGACATAAATGGCGAGAACTGCAAGACTGCAAGGTTCAAATTAGTCTCAGAAGGGAAAGCAAAGTTGGTGCTAAGGGAGTGCTGGTTCAAAGCGTCCACTTAAAGCAGGTATATATAACCTTTTAATTGTTCCCATTTGTCCTTTGTGTTTTGACTTTTAACTTGAGTGTACGGCTGGTGTAACAGTCAAATGCTGCATAGTGAAGAAACACCATGGCTCTTGCTCTAATGTTTCACAACTGCTATGGCAACCTTTGTATGAACTGACATTTACTTTGGCTTGGTGCACAGTCGTTGTGGATAAGCGCTCTTCTTGTTTTCATATGCCCTATATGCGTGGTTTAGTAGCAGTCAAAACACGAAAGACATAAAAAGAAAAGTCAGTCAAATAAATATTTACTCCCATTGAAAAGCTGATGGATCTGGAACATGAGCTAAGATTTAAAAAAAAATGACGAGTTCTGTAGTTTTATTTACACCAAACAGATAAGAGAGCTGGGAGAATAGGTTTTAAAAGGAACATCTTGATGCAGCAAAAAGAATATCAGAAACCAAGGCTCTAACCACTTCGACACACAACATTTAAGCAGTCAGAGCAAGTGCAGAAGTTGAAAGTGAGCCTCTTGACGAATAAACTGAGAAAGGACATAATGAAGTCTGAAAACTACAATGTACACCAGCTCTGAGCCAAGTAGCTGCAGGCGAAATTTCACACTTAGACTAAAACTTCTAACTTTCCGGAAGGAGAGACGCCCTCGAACAATTAATTAATGGTGACGAGCATCATCCGAGCATGACGGCTGGACGGCGGATAAATGAGCGCGTAACAAGTTAGCCGTGTCGACCAGCTGTGCCCTACACCGATTGTCCATTCTGCCTAAAGACAGGACGAAGGGATTTTGAACTTCTGCAGGTTAAAGCAGGCCCTACGTAACAGCACACGTTCGGATGAAAGTTTTTGCAGTACGAAAAGAGAGCGTGGCTGACTTCAGTTTAGCTTGGTGTGCAATCATCGTCCTGCTTCAACAATGCACTTGTGCCAAATGGGAAGCAATGATTGTCAGGGCCACTTTTAAGACACAGAAGATCCCGTGCATTGACGTTAGGTAGAGAAGTTCAATAAGACAGTGGGCAGTCTGTACACACACCATTACGCTAGTGAATATACAGAGGTTCCAGCTGTTCCAACACCGTTATGAGACGTGGTAACTTGGATGACCCCCTGAGAGGCAAGTGGCTGTGAAGAGCGAGGCCTAAAGTTCCCCTTTGATTCAGCAGGGGAGATCTGCCAGACAGAAGAGCGTCCGTGGCCTACGTCAGTGGTCAACTTGCTGAGAAGAAATTGACAGCGACCACTACAGCACTATTAAAAGAGGAACGGGAGGAAGGACTGTTCCCTAACAAACAGTTCGGGTTAGTAGGCAGACAGAGAAAGAAATAAGTGGTGGGCCAGTCAGGTTCAAGATGGAAAAAAAAGCAGTATAATGTTTGGTAGCTTCACCGAAAATATGCAACCACTCCCAAGCTGCACTCCACATGAATACTGTTTCCAGTCGCCTCAGAGAACTGTGGCTGGCTGGAATTTTACTAGCTGTTGCTCAGCGCTGAATTCCTCCATTGTGGCTCATAGTGCCCAGTGTCGGTCGCTGTCGAGCGCCATATCTATGAAGACGTGGTATAGTTTCGCCTTGGTGCAGGGTTTGTTTTTTCACAGAGGGTCTGCAGGTTAAAGATCTCTTTTGACAGAAGCTCTGCCTTTGTGGAAACCAGCCCGCTCTTCACCAGTACTGTGGGCTGAAATCTACTCATAATATTTTGAACTTTCCTCTACTGGCACAGTGGCTCAAACTAATTGTGCAATTGTTCTGGCAGTGGTGGTGGAGATGTTCTTTCTTGGTAAGGTGACATTAAATGATTACGTCTGCAGTGCGGGCCACTCGCTAGCGTGCTGGACTGTTTGGAGATGGCAGTATCATAGGGGTTATTGCTTCTCTGACATGTTTCAAGAGTTCTGCATTTCAGTGACTTCACTGCTCTACTACTTCAAGGAGTACTGGAAAGTCATCCCCTATTTAATGAATTTCGTACTATTAGCACACTTGGATCTCCTTTGCACTTTCTCTCTCTCCCTCTCTCTCTCTCTCTCTCTCTCTCTCTCCTCTCTCTCTCTCTCTCTCTCATCTCTCTCATCATCATCATCATCATCATCATCATCATCATCATCATTTTAATCTTAAATTTGATTGTAGACTTTACGGCAATAACCAGTACAACTTTTTAAAAGTTAAAAGAAGAATGAAATGTGTCGTTATATCTAAATGAGTCTCAATATCTTCATAGCGCTGATTCATGAAATTCTTCTCTGTATTTTTCATTTTCGGATCGATTTTTAAACAGCGCCGTGTTTCTCCTTTCTTTCCTCTTCTTATGCGATTTTAAGTCGCTTTCCAGTTTTACACATTTCTAAGGTATGTATGTGATCCTTAGCTTTGATTTCCATCAAGTGATTCCGAAGAACTCTGCGGATTTTTTGAGGCCACATTTAGTTGATGTTGTTTGTGAGGGCTTTAAAATCTTTTTCAGGCAGTATAGGGGGCGACTTTTCCTCTTCTGGCTGCTTGGAATGGATCAGCGATGTCACGATCTTTACTTTATTGATACAGAGTTTGATGCTGCTGTGTTTTATACTCTTTACCTCTCCTTCAACCCCTTCACCCTACTTAAAACTCATTACGACAAGGGCCAGGGCCGCTTTCTATCTCCCACACTTCTTTAAAAAAATCCTGGACTGGATCTTGACTGCTGTGCTGGAAGAGCACGTCGGCATAGTGAGCATTGGAGGGAAGAACCGACCTGAAGCTTAGCTTCATGGATGACATTAATGGTCTGGCAGCATAGTGAGCATTGAAGGAAGAACCGACCTGAAGCTTAGCTTCATGGATGACATTAATGGTCTGGCAGCATAGTGTGAGCATTGGAGGAAGAACCGACCTGAAGCTTAGCTTCATGGATGACATTAATGGTCTGGCAGCATAGTGAGCATTGAAAGGAAGAACCGACCTGAAGCTTAGCTTCATAGATGAGACATTAATGGTCTGGCAGGCAGAGAACAAATATTCACCAAGAGTACATGAAACATCAGTAAGTTATGGTGGTAGAATCAGTGACAAGAAGATAATGTTGTTTGTCTGCCACAACACTAATATCGCCATGGATATAACTGTCACTACGCAGAAACTAGGATCTGTTTGTCTGCCCACAACACTGATATCGCCATGGATATAACTGTCAACAGGCAGAAACTGGGATGTGCTCAGTCGGCCGCCTTCCTGAGATCCATCGTTACAATGGAGGGATATGAAAAAAAGTTTCTCACAAGAGCAAAAATATCGGGACTGTCTAGACTGAAACCTGTGTACGACGGCAAATAACATCTCCATCAGACACAAGATCATGCTCCTAGACTGAAACCTATGTACAACGGCAAATAAAATCTCCATCAGACACAGATCATGCTCCTGGACTGAAATCTATGTACGAGGGAAAATAAAATCTCCACCAGACCACAAGATCATGCTCCTAGACTGAAATCTATGTACGAGGGCAATAACATCTCCATCAGACACAAGATCATGCTCCTAGACTGAAATCTATGAACGAGGGCAAATAACATCTCCATCAGACACAAGATCATGCTCCCAGACTGAAACCTATGTACGAGGGCAAATAACATCTCCATCAGACACAAGATCATGCTCCCAGACTGAAACCTATGTTCGAGGGCAAATAACATCTCCATCAGACAAAAGATCATGCTCCCAGACTGAAACCTATGTACGAGGGCAAATAACATCTCCATCAGACACAAGATCATGCTCCCCAGACTGAACCTATGTACGAGGGCAAATAACATCTCCATCAGACACAAGATCATGCTCCCGGACTGAAACCTATGTACGAGGGCAAATAACATCTCCATCAGACACAAGATCATGCTCCCAGACTGAAACCTATGTACGAGGGCAAATAACATCTCCATCAGACACAAGATCATGCTCCCAGACTGAAACCTATGTACGAGGGCAAAATAACATCTCCATCAGACACACGATCATGCTCCCAGACTGAAACCTATGTACAAGGGCAAATAACGTCTCCATCAGACACAAGATCATGCTCCCAGACTGAAACCTATGTACGAGGGCAAATAACATCTCCATCAGACACACGATCATGCTCCCAGACTGAAACCTATGTACAAGGGGAAATAACATCTCCATCAGACACAAGATCATGCTCCGGTACTGAAAACCTATGTACGAGGGCAAATAACATCTCCATCAGACACAAGATCATGCTCCCAGACTGAAACCTATGTACGAGGGCAAATAACATCTCCATCAGACACAAGATCAGCTCCCAGACTGAAACCTATGTACGAGGGCAAATAACATCTCCATCAGACACAAGATCATGCTCCCAGACTGAAACCTATGTACAAGGGCAAATAACATCTCCATCAGACACAAGATCATGCTCCACTGCATTGCTATATTCCACCTTTTTGTGTGCATGTAGGCTATGGCCGTGACACTGGATCTGGAAAGAAGATGCCAAGCCATGGAAACGAAGTATTCCCTCAAAGGACTAAACATCAGATATTCTGAAAAAATCACAAATGATCAAGTATGCCAAGCCGTCGGGCAGCAAATTGGAT
>JADBJO010030190.1:10000-18180 GCA_016801955.1 Conus betulinus | reverse complement strand
TGGAGAGAGAGAGGAGAGAGAGACAAGGACAGACAGAAAGACCGACATATAAAGAATACTTCTAAACGCCTACTAAAATTCTTAAGTGCTCACCCTTGGGGAAGCAACATCTGTTTTAAAAAGAGGATGGTAAACGGAAGTTTTAAATCTTCCTTTAAAACTTCCTTTACCATCCTCTTTTAACAGATATATATATATATATATATAATATATATTTATAAAAACAATAAATCCAAGGATAAGCACCGAGCACCATTCCAGCCAACTTACAGAACAGTAAGTTCTGTAAGTTGCTGGAATGGTGCTCGGTGCTTATCCTTGGAATTTATTGTTTTATTGTAATTAGTCCCTTGTGCATCATTCCAAGAAATGGCCCTCAGCACTTGTGTCTTAAGAGGTTATCTTTTATGTTTCTACTTTTCAAGAAAATGTAGCTGTTTTGCTCTTTCATGATTTTCTTTTGCTTCTTAGGTGGCACCTTTAGTTAGTTTTTTGAAAACTCAACCAAAATACTACGGTATGCACACCAGCCTTTTTCTGGTATAGCATTCTTCTTAAAACCGAAAAAGGCAGGAGGAGTCAAATGACCACTTTCCGCGGTCATGAGGAGAAACAATCAGGTTTCGAAATATCGGTATCGACCAGGAGTTATATGTTAGTGAACTTCGTCCCCATTGGAGATGGTTTCCCGCTTTGGAAACTATAAGCTTGCTAAAGGTTCATTTTGAGAAGCATTTATTATTCCCCATTCACCCACTTAAGCACATGACTGTCAGTTATGTAGATCATCTACCATTGCAGATATGAAGGCTTATCACCCCATAGTTCTACAATTCTCCCTGGGGTGGCTCTTTTTCCCCAATTTATTCATTTTGTCATTCTTGAGATGTGTGACCAATTGATAGGATTCCTTTCTGTGTATGTGTATGTTTAGCTGCTTATTCTGATTTCGATGTGACGTGTGCCCACAATAGGTAGAGAGGGGAACATGTATGTTGATTGAGGGGTATAAATTGCCTCTCTCTCTGTATAGGCGTGGGGGGGGGGGAGGGGGTGTGTGTGTCAAAGTCTTGTAAATTCAGCCTTGTCTTTTTTTTTTTACTTTTTTATTTTTTTTTTTTCTTTTCCTGTCCGATCTTCTGTGCCACCTTAGTGGTATTCTCCCCGCGCCGCTCAATTCGACCCCTCGCCCACACCTGCAGCCCTGGCACCGGCAGTCTACAAGGAGCAGTCAGTGTCAAGCCGCCAAGAGGCAACCCACCAGAGGCGACACTGCACTGCTTCCGAATCACTCCGGTGGTGTTCACTGAGTCTTGTCTTTTTTCTTTCTTTTTTTTCAGTTAGTGAATATTTACGCGTATTTCAGAGTACACGAAGCTAAAGGATTTAGCGAATGTGTTCACCTCACCTCACCTCACCTCACCTCACCTCACCTCACCTCAGGCCCATAACTACTGAAGTAGTTCTTGGGAAACCTGAGGACCGCAGCAGCTCACGTATATGGAGTCCGGTCCATTCTTTGAAGTTCTCATGCCAGTTCTTCCGCTGTCTTCTCTTCCTCTCCCGCCCTCGATGGTGCCTTGCATGATTGTTTTGGACAGACTGGTGTGTCGAAAGTTGTGCTCAAACCATATCAGCTTGCGTCTCTTCACGGTTGAAAGAAGAGGTTCCTGAGGTCCAGCAAGGTTCTCAGTTCTGCTCCGTACATATTTATTGTTCCTGTGCTCTATCCAGGAGATTTGAAGGAGCTTCCTCAGGCATTTGCTCTTGAAAGCCCGGATCTTCCTTTCAGTTTCAGCCGTCAGTGTCCATGCCTCGCAACCATACAGTACAATGGAGACCATCAGGGCTTTTGAATTTTGTGGAGAATCGAATGTTACTTTTCCACACTCTGTTCAGTTTGGTCATGGCTGCGGTGGCTGTGCCAATACGAATTCTTATTTCTGCTTTGCAGTTCCATCCTTTGTCAGGGTTGCTCCTAGATATTGAAGCGCAATGAATGTGTTCATGACCTGCAATAATAACAATCTAAATTCTCCTCTAAATGTTGGCTTTCTTCCCTGTGTTCTGTCCGGCATCATCGCCTGTGAGAGATGTTGCTGTGTCCTCAGATCTGTGAGGTACAGGGCTCCGCTCAGCACCAGATCCATGGCTGGCATCATTTGTCCTTTTATTCTGTTGTGTTGAGTTTCTTCTTCATTGTGTTGTAGAGCTACACAGTTCGGTGCGATAATGTCCCTGCGACAGGTGAAAAGACGATATGGATCACTGGCAGCGAATTTTACTGGAATCACTGGCAACACACACACACACACACACACCACACACACACACACACACATACATACATACATACATACATACATACATACATACATACATACATACGCACGCACGCACGCACACACGCACGCACGCACGCACGCACGCACGCACACATACACACACACACACACACGCACGCACGCAGGCACGCACGCACACGCACACGCACAAACATACACATATCATCATCACCATCATCATCCTCATCATCAATTTCATCCTTCTCCTCCTCCTCCTCCTCACATCCTCCTCCTCTCCTCCTCCTCCTCCTCCTCTTCAATCATCATCATCATCATCATCATCTTTCTTATCAGAATCAGAATCATCATCATCATCATCATCATCATCATCATCATCCTCCTCCTCACCACCACCACAACGACCACCTTCATCATCATCATCATCATCATCTCATCATCATCACCATCATCATCAAGTGTACAGAATGAAATTGATAGAAAAAGATAAATCTTAAATAAATGTCAGCGAACCGCCCAGAGAAACGTGGACAAACGAGTCACAAGACAAGTGTGTGTTTTGTCTTGTGACTCGTTTGTCCACGTTTCTCTGGGCGGTTCGCTGACATTTATTTAAGATTTGTTTAGATTTCCGCCTGCAGTCGTTTCACTTTGCAACTAGAAAAGGATATATTTGTGTTATTTGCTTCTTTCGTCCTTTGAAGAATACATAATTTCATACTTCGCGTCGTTCAGTTACCATGTATTGAGTGGGTGAGTGTGAGTAATCCATTTCTTTCTTTCTTTTTTATTTTATGTTCGTTATGCATCTATCCATATATATAGTGAAGGGGTTTTCATATTTATGATATACATTTTCACATTTATTTATCTTCAATTTTTTTTTCCCTGTCAATTTCAAATCTTTGCCAGATCATTACTATAATGATGGAAGAATTGTTAACCTGCACTTGTTTTCCCCCACTACTTAATTGTTCAGCATTATACTGTTTGGTCAATCAGTGGGTGATTGCATCTCTTACGAGATCCAAGGAAAGGTTGTTCTGCACAATTCTTAGCCGCTGACAATGCTTGGGTTATTGAACAGCAGAGCTGACCACTCAGACTGTTCCATATCTTTTGATCTCCCTTGCATCCTTAAATGGATCCTCAAGCATAAGCTCAAAGATTGCCCCTTACATTTTATACTGTTTGCGTAACGTTTTTAGTTTTCAACAACTTTTTTTTCCCTCTCCACACTTTCGTTTTGTTTAATTCTACTACCTTCCCCTGGCTGCTTTGGGGGTGCTGTTGCATTCTTTTTCGAACCCTTGGCGTTCGGAACACCACAGAATTATGGACTGTGGTGTGTCTCTATCTGACGCCAAGAGCACAGACACAATCAGCCGTGTTTCCCTGATGAGTCCGATCCAGCGGACGAAAGGCTTCGGAGCAGGCGACACATATAGATCTGTTTTCGGGAGGGACTGCGATAGTTTCTTTATGCAGCTAGTGAAGGGGTTTTCATATTTATGATATACATTTTCACATTTATTTCATCTTCAATTTTTTTCCCCTCTCAATTCTAATCTTTGCCAGATCATTACTATAATGATGGAAGAATTGTTAACATGCACTTGTTTTCCCCCACTACTTAATTGTTCAGCATTATACTGTTTGGTCAATCAGTGGGTGATTGCATCTCTTACGAGATCCCACTACTTAATGTTCAGCATTATATATATTATATATATATATATATATATATATATATATATATATATATATATACAGTGTATGTGTGTGCGCGCGCGCGCGCGTGTGTGTGTGTGTGTGTGTGTGTGTGTGACATTTTTCGTAAGTTCAAATCTTTGCCAATTCATTACTATGATTAAGGAATTGTTAGCCTGCACTTGTTTTCCCCCACTACTAACTTTCTTTGGCATTATCTCTCTCTATCTGTCTGTCTGTCTGTGTCTCTTTCTCTCTCTCTCTCTTACATATCTATATATATATAGTCTGTTACCCCCTGACGAAGGCGATTAAAGCCGAAAATTTGGGATATTTTAATCTTGTTTGTTTGGATTTTTATCTACTTTGACTGTTTATATATATATATATATATATATATATATATATATATACATATATATATATATATATATATATATATCAGTGCAGGTTAACAATTCTCCCATCATTATAGTAATGACTTGTCAAAGATCTGAAATTTAAAAAGGGGATGGGGTGGGGGTGAAGATGAAGACAATGGGAAAAATATATAAAGATATTAAAACCTGTCACTACCTGCATTCATATATTGTTATCATTTATTCCTTATTTTATTCATTCACACATTCATTAATTCTTTCATTTATGTATTTCACTTTTTATCCATTTATTCATCTGTTTCTATTGTACATCTTTTTGGATTTGTCTTTGGTTGTTTCTTTGTTGCTTCTTGTTTTGATTGCGTGATCTTCCGTGGTATCATACCCACGATGGTTCAGTCTGAATACTCTTCCACAGTCACAGCCAGGTTTTTGTTCTTGCGCCCCAACACACTGGCGGTCTACTGAGAGCAGTCATTATCAAGTTGCTTGGAGGCAACCTGCCGGAGGCGACGCTGTACTGCTGACCACTTCGAGGGTGTTCTATATTGGATGACTTGAACTGGCATACTCGGGGAAACTTTCTCCTATGCTCTTTGATGACATCATTTTTTGTCCAACCTCTGCGCCACCTCAGAGGCAGTGCACCCACGCCGCTCATTCCGACACCCCGTCAACAGCCACAGCCCGGTCGGCCCCCGCCGCAGCCCCGGCACCGGCAATCCACAGGGAGCAGTCAATGTCAAGTCGTCAAGAGGCAACCCACCGGAGGAGACACTTCACTGCCGCCGAGTCACTTCAGTGGTGTTCAGTGGCGCCTGTTCTGATCTAACATACGCAGGACACCACCTACTAAGCCCCCTACTGACGACAATAATTGCTTAGTCGCGGAGCCGGCGTGAGTGAGCTCTCCCTCCGGAGGGCGCCACCACGTCCGTCCAACGACAGCCCCCATGGACTCGCCGATACCGGTGACCCCGACGGAACCAAACCAAGGCCACAGGACGTGGAGAGGACATCGAAACTGAGGTCACCATGAGAGCAGGGCATGAAGGCCACAGAATTTGAGACTTTTTTTTTTTACTGCTGATCGATGGAGAATGACGATGATTATGATGATGCTACGGATTTCCATTTCGGTCTGAGACTACATGACAGGGCTGTACTCTACGCTTCCTTTCATAATATATCCCGGCGTCAACCAGGCCCCGAGAGATACAGACACCTGCAGTGTTGGTCAGCAAATTTGAGCAACACTCTCAGAAACGCATCCATTAAGTGGATGAAACTCGACTGTGTGGTCCCAGTTTTCCCAACTGAGTCCGCAGCAAACTCAACTCTGGGTAGGAGCCGGTCGGGGCAGAAAAACCCACATGACTTCTGATGGGATTCGAACCCACGACCTCCCAGCCGGGAGTTGTAAAATGAACTTAATGCGAGAACAATGCATGAAAGACCATCGATGTTGGGACGTTGCAATTGCTACTGATCAATGATCATTATCAAGAGTTCCAATCTGGTCTGTGCCTACTGATCGACTCAAACCAACTTGTTGTCAGATTCATTGGTAGTTGTACTGACATTTAAGTAAACATTATAAAGAAAAAAATGTCAACATCTTTGTCCAATAAAATGACTCTCTCTCTCTCTCTGTCTGTCTGTCTCTCTCTCTCTCTCCTCTCTCTTTCTCTCTCTTAAACACACCGCACATTTACACACCACACACACACACACACACACACACACACAACACACACGCCTTTCAAAGGTCCTTGCACATTGTATTTTTCTTCATAATTACAATCCAACTCCACACATCTACCCAGCAAAGGTGCACCTATACGATCCCTTCACGGGAAACAGGACTATGCTCTGCCTGCAACAACAGCGAAAGAAAGAAACAAACAACAAACAACAGACGGAGCTACGTCAGGAAAGCAAGTGAGGTAATCAATGACCTGCAAGCCCTCCTCGCGCAGAGTTGCCGTGGCAACTGCTGATTTGTGAGCTGGTGTGTTGTCTTGGTGAAACAGCACCCCCACCCCTCTCCTCCCTTTCCTCAGCTTTCCATGGCGTTTAGCAATAAGATTTCCCACAGGTAACCTGAGCATTGTCACATGATATTCTTCACTTACGTTGAAGTTTTTCTCTTTTCTTTTTTCAAGAGTCCAGCCACAGGATTTGTTTAGCGTCCAAGAAGAAGAAGGTTATGACCTTATCAGCTAGCCAGGCGATCTGAGCCTTTTCTTTTTGGGCGGGTGTGGAAAGGAGTGGGATGTTGAGCCAAATGATTTTACCGTCCAAACTGCTACTCTGTATGGTGACAACACATTTTGCCAAGAAGTCGATGGGATCTGTTTGAAAAAAAAACGTACACGCTGTCGCGGAACAGTTTTAAACCGAGACGTTTTTGAATCAAAAGAATGACCCAAAGGTGCTGGGAAGGACCCAGAGAAGCACTGTCTTCACCCGCCTTTTGAGCAGTCCTGTACCACCCTTGGAGGCCTGCGCTGTGTTGACGATGGGTACAGGCATGCGCGCAGGACACGCCATTAAGATATCAAGGGACATAACTGCTCCTGAACAGAGGTAAATCTAACAACAGGATGCAACTTATAACAGCCTCAAAATAGTATCTCCATGGTGTACCAGCACGTATTTCATGACTGCGGAGCCTACCGGCAAAAACACCACCCTCCAGCTGCCGAGCATACCCCACAGACCCAGCCGCCCCTGCCCACGGACAGATGAAGACAGTGCCACTCCAGACACAGCCAAGCTTTCGCCATACGGTCTCATGCCCACCCCCCCCCCCCAAGCGAGAATCCGGAGTATTTTACTGCCCAGATTGCTCGTCTGTATGATGACAACAAATTTGGCCAATACGTCAATGGGACCTGCTTGAAAAAAAAAGGTACAAGTTGTCACTGAACAGTTTTATACTGAGACGTTTTTCTTTTTTGTTCTTTGTTCAAATCTTCCGGGATCTGCTTTGCTTTAAACTTCCTCATGAGCTAGACGTCAGTCAGAATGTTATGCACCATGCTATGTTATTCGCCGAAGGTAGACATCATGCATCTGATGGATAACCGTCTGAAAACCGTAACACACGGCTCCTGACGCGGCTAGCATCATCCTTAGTTCTAGCGCTGAAAGACCTCACAAGAGGAGGTTGATCTTCTTCCAGATTCCATATTCCTCTTCCCCATTCAGCTGCCCATTTGTTCATGGTTTAGTACGAAAGGGGTTCCTTCCCTCGCGTTTTTTGTCGTGTCCTCACGAATCCTCATCATGGTCAGACCTTTCTGTTGCAGTTTGTGTACCTAGAAAGTGTTTGCCACTTTATTGTATTACAACATTTACGAAAATGGTGGGGAGTCCCTACTTCTCATAATGTTTTGTAACTATTGTAATATAAAAAGGAAAGAAAAAAAATGTTTTAAGGTTTGTCTTAAATTCTGATCAATAAATATTAGGAGCATAGCATACTTTAATGTCAGGACCTTGACTCCTATTTTTATGATTTTTTTTTTCCCAAATCTGACTTTGCGGCTGGTGTTTCATTACATCTTTTGATGTGGCTTGTAATCAACAAGCTGACTGTTTCTACCATCGTCCCAGTTCCAAGCCCCCCAAATGTCATAAGACTAGCTCGTGGCAGCCGCTAAATTAAAACGCGTTGTCTGTAGAACCATCAATATCAGTTTGTTTACATAACTATTGAGTGCTATTTTTTCTGACCATAATATCCATGAAGATTGTGGAGAGCACCTCTCTTTGACACCTC
>JADBJO010030190.1:0-5000 GCA_016801955.1 Conus betulinus | reverse complement strand
TTCCTGTACACATATTTTCGAAATTGTAGCCGCACTCGGATTCAGTTTGGTATCTCTCTCTCTCTCTCTCTCTCTCTCTCTCTCTCTCTCTCTCTCTCTCTCTCTCTCTCTCTCTCTCTCTCTCTCTCCCTGTCTGTCTGTCTGTCTGTCTCTCTCTCTGTGATATTTTCGGTTCTAGTTGTTCTTGTTGAATTTGATGCTTGCATTGTTTAATCTTATTTACCTATTTATACCCAATCCTTAAAATTTCCAATATCGCTACATACCTACAATTTCGCACGCTGCTGATATCAATTCCTTGGCATTTAAACAAACGATATCGTAGCATAGGGGCTAAAAAAAAATACGGTATATATCCTACTTAAATATTTTGAGTGCCACATCTTGGGCCATGAGTAACGAAAAGGATACAGCAGCTCCGGACACGATGCCAACACAGAACTTTGTCCAGAACACATCACTGGCCGTCGAATGTGTCCCGCTCAGGCTTAACGAGTCACAACATCTACCCTGGGATAACCCTGATGACTTTGCCAGTCAAAAAGTGGAGCAGTTTGCCAGTGCAGTCAAAGACCTTATGCTAGGATTCCTCTATCTGATTGGTGGGCCAACCAACGTCATCAACATGGCGGTGTTCTACAAACAAGGTCTTCAGGATCGTGTCAACCTCTGTCTGTTCACGCTGGCTGTGTCTGATGAAGTCTTCTTAACCTCGTCTATGTTTCTGCATGCAGAGAATATTTATTTGCACCTGAGTGGGAAGTGGTGACGGCTCCTGTGAACGAGTTCATGGCCAACAACAATCTCATTTTCATTCTGGGTTCTGGGTATATTTCCTACGCTCTGTCCGCCCATCATCGCCTGTGAGAGATGTTACTGTGTCCTCAGACCCCTGAAGTACCAGACTCTGCTCAGCACCAGAACCATGGCGGGCATCATTATTTGTCTGTTTCTGAGTGTGTTCAGTTTGTTTTTCATTGTGTCCTATAGATTCTGGGTTCAGTGTGTGTATGATCCCGTAACTGATGAAGTGATGATGATGATGACAGGCGGTGGGTTTTACAGGAATCACAAGCAATTAATAGACGTTCTGGATGGTGGCATATTCGGTGCTGGTTTGCCAGGAGTGTTGATGATAGTGGTGATAACATCACGATAATCACCACAGTGAAACTTCGTCAAATTGTGACGTGGCGGAAAGAAACATCGTCATCGCTCTCTCCTCGAGAAGTGGCTCTCACCAAAATGCTGATTGGTAACTCTGTCTTCTTCATCATCTGCATTTCTCCCGTCTGTGTTTTTTCCGCGTTGCCTATCTGTTTTTGCCTGGAATGACCGCCGGAGGACAATATCACAATTTCTTCTTCACCACACTGTGGGTATTAGAAAACTCCAGCTTCGTGAATTCCTCTTTGAATGTTTTTATATATTACAGCATGGGGTCTCGATACAGGAAAACGTTGTGGACATTGTTGAGTAAAAAGACCGCACGAGGGAAAGAATTCGAATTGAGGATAAAGAAACGATGGTGTACACACACACACACACACACACACACACACACACGTCTTTCAACACAGTTTACATAT
Organism: Conus betulinus; assembly: GCA_016801955.1. Classification (NCBI taxonomy): domain Eukaryota; kingdom Metazoa; phylum Mollusca; class Gastropoda; order Neogastropoda; family Conidae; genus Conus; species Conus betulinus. The sequence goes on along the minus strand of JADBJO010030190.1, from coordinate 3,411 downwards.
CGGGTCAGAATATATCATTTGAACAATAATTCCTTAGTAAAAACCGCATCTGGCTGAACATCTAAAAACAATGACTTTCAGGAATGTAGAGTGGATTGCTTATTGCCGTATTAGCCCCAAGACTTAGAATTAAAATCAATGAAAGGTTTGATTGTGTGTTTATCATAATGTTTCATGGGATCTACAGTGACATACATAACATACATATTGTCGTGTTAACCCCAAGGCCAAAGGAAAATATGAAACGAAAGAAAGGTTTCATTTGAAGTGTTTCATAATGTAGCATGCATTTTGAAGACGTTACGTTCTTACAAGGTAGGCAGAAAGTAACAAAGTAAAGACATTTTAAACGTGAGGATGCAAATTTGCACACGCATGGCTTTAAAAAGACACCGGAAACAACAATCACGATACTTCTGGAAGAAGAAGAAGAAGAAGAAAGGAAAGAAGAAGAAGAAGAAGAAGAAGAAGAAGAAGAAGAAGAAGAACAACAACAACAACAACAACAACAACAAGAACAAACAAGAAGAACAGAAGAAGAAGAACAACAACAACAACAGCAACAAGTTGAAGGAGAAGGAGGAGGAGGAGGAGGAGGACGACGACGACGACGACGAGGAGGAGGAGGAGGAGCAGCAGGAGGAGCACGATGAGAGAGAGAGAGAGAGAGAGAGAGAGAGAGAGAGAGAGAGAGAGAGAGAGAGAGAGAGAGAGAGAGAGAGAGAGAGAGAGAGTTTTTTTTTCACCAGTAGGTTATTGACATTATGTAGGCTGCATCTTTTTCTCTTTTTCTTTTCTTTTTTTTTTTTCTTCCTGTTTTTGGTTGTTGACAGATTGAAATCTGCCTGTTAGTATTGTTTGTTTTCCATTCACTGGATGCCCTTCTTTGCTGTTTGGAGACACCTTCAATGTATTCAGGCGGGTCTACTCGATTTGGGAGAGTGTCCCAGTTTATTTTGTAGTGCAACTAACAGAACGCTTACTGGTGGCATATTATTTTCTTCTCAGGCCTCCTTTTCCTGGAATGGAAGATCGTGTTTTACAAGCTGTGCATCTTCACTGGTATTTCTCCATTCCAGCTCTTGAAATTGAGGAATCCTGGCCTAGGTTATATTATTATTTTTACCTTGTATGTCCTGCAGCAGACTAGTTGAGCAGAGGCCAGAGTTTCCTGAAAGTAAGTTATAACCTTTGTGTATATTTGATCCCCAGTCACTTGCTACATGAAGCTGTTTTACACATGTTGTAACCTACAGTTTGACATAGAGGGAAACGTATGCGCCACTTTCACTTGGAAAACGTGCGTTGATACTTTCTCTTCATGGAACATGTAGCTCTTCACACACACACACACACACACACACACACACACACACACACACACACAAAAAAAATAAAATTAATTAAAAATCTCGGTTGTCAGTTGTCAACATTTAAACACACAATGTAGGAAAGTGTATAGCATAAGCGGAAATTGTGCATGTGTGTGTGTGTTTGTGCGTGTGCGTGTGTGTGTGTGTGTGTGTGTGTGTGGGAATTTTGTACCTGCAAGGTAATAAACGACTTTATTTCCTTTTCTTTCCGGCATACTCCGGGTCTGGCATCTTGGCAGCCAGTGTGGTTCACCCAAGTCCAATGAACGTGAATCACATAAAGAGAAACACAGTCCAGCACAATGACCAGAACCGAGCAGTTTATAACGAATTGTAGTTCAAACAAACATGACAGCCGATATTTCTTCCAATAAAGTCAAAGAACAGTGTATCTGACAATTCCTCTGACAAGGTCGGATAAGCTCTAACGTAAACAAAATTTCTTCAGAGACGAAGCAAACGGAGTAAATAAAGATTTCGCCAAGGGCAACGCAAATGGTTAAACATGTCGTTTCGCCAAAGATGAAAGGAATCAACTTTGGAAGAAGCCAGACAATCGCCAAGGGCAGTTTTGACCCCGTGAATCAGTTGTCTAGTCTGTGTGCACAGGTAGGCTGTGGGTAAAGGTTGTCAGTTCATATGACTCACTAACTTTCTTATTTATAAATGAAAATTCACAGCAGCACAAAGTCAAGTGGAAAAAAAGAGAAGTGAACGGACAACGTTAAGTCAAAGGAAAAGCCAGGAAGGTGTTTTAACTAGTAGGCTAGAATTATTAAGTGGTGCGAACACTTTGCAGAACGTAGGGCTACTTACTTCAGTCCAGTGACTATCCCCTCGCACAACTGAGCTACTGCTCTTAATCAGTTGGGTGTTGCTGATTTGAAAAAAAAAAGTTGCTGTAAATTGTCCTGGGATGACTAAGCAAATCGATGCTGTCTGCAGCCAAAGTTTGGTGGGACACTCGAAGAAAAACAAATCTACGAAACAAATTCATATGACGTTCTCCCTTCAATTTCAGCTTAATATCGCCTTCAGCACTTTCTATCCGAAAGTTAGATGTTCCTAAGTCCACTGACGTGCTGCACCCGATCCAATCGAGGAGGGGTGTATTGTATTAGTTTGGGCATTTTGTTCAAACCATACACTGAAAACATAAACACGGAACACGAAGAAAAGAAAGCCCCAGCTAGACGCTGTAAATCCTTCAAATAGACCGTTTCAACAAAGAACAGTTGGTTACATCCAGTTGTAACGTCCACACTCTCCAAACATAACACGACTCTTGAGGAAAGGGCCAATGAGAACAGGTTTACACAGCCTATCTAGCACCACACCAACACTTCCTGAACGAGAACAATGTCATGATGAACATGAGACAGCCAGACTTTTTATTGGATGACAGTGGGATTTGAACATGTACCTTTGGTCTGCATATTCAGTATATCACTGAGCCAGCCAAGCACACCATAACAACAGACAGGATGTGTAGTTGCATTTGCATTGTTTCCTGATACGAGTTCTCTTGGTTTTGATCGTGTCGCCAAACTAAAGGAACCTCACTGTTGATGGTGTCCAAAGCCTGGTGATTCAGATCGCTAGACAAGTGAGCTGTATCAGCTGTGATTGTCTGGGAACAGGTGTTCAGAATCTTTGAGTTAGATGGGTGTCAGTAACGTTGCAATATAAATGTAATGTTGCATAAATCGAAACAGGTATGTTTGTTAATATTTGATATACAATGGATCCTTTTTCTCCCTTATCTTCCTTACAGGATAATAATGGGTCGTGAAAAAGAAAATTGTATTATTTGTTAATCATTTATTTATGTATTTATTCATTTACTTATCTATTTATCTATTTATTTTATCTTTCACTTATTTATTCGTTTCTTTACATATCTATCTATCTATCTCTCTAGCTCTCTATCTCTCTATCTATATCTATCTGTCTGTCTGTCTATCTATCTATCTATCTGTCTATCTGTCTGTCTGTCTGTCTACTTATCTGTTTGTCTGTCTGTCTGTCTATCTTGTTT
>JADBJO010030189.1:15000-18181 GCA_016801955.1 Conus betulinus | reverse complement strand
TATTGGATTTCTGGCAGCACATCCACCACACACAAACACAATCACGAAATACACTCAACCAGTCTTTCTCTCTCTCCTCTCTTCCCCTCCCCCCCATCTCCCCCCCCCCCCTCTCTTCTCTCTCCCCCCCCTTTTTCCTCCCCTTCTCTAGTTCTCTCCTTCTATCTCTCTATTCTCTTCACACACATCCAAACACACACACCACACACACACACAAAGACAGAGAGAGGAGACAGAGGACGTACAGACCAGGACAGAGAGGGCTGGTCATGAGATGAAACTGAAAAGATCTCTTCTTTTAGCACCAGCTGTAGCATCTTCTTTACGCTTTGCTAATGAAGAAGGGAAGTTGTCTCTGGCCAACGATGGATAGCTACGGACCGGACCCCCCCCCCCACCCGAGGCGCATTGTCCCCCCCCCCCAGTCAACAAATAAGGGGGCATTATCAGCATTTATTTTTACAATGGAAAACGTGCTAGAGAAAAAAATAGGAATCAGCGTAACGTATTGCATGGATTGTTGACGAGAATTAGGATCGTCTACAAGATTAATTGCTTAGGCCCACCATCATGGGTCTGCACAAGCATAGCCACACCACAACTGCCCTGCCAACATCCATGGTCTCTGGGCAATCTTTTTTCTAATTTGCCTTCAAGCGTAACCCACCTACCTGACAGGTGTACACTTCACGGCCCTGTCCTCCCGGTCGTTTCTTGGTATTCCTCGATTACTTTTGCTTTTTTATGAGTTGAGTCCAGGTACGATGTCCCTTTTTCGTTCCTATGGTGCGTGTTGTTCTCGGGGTGCTTTCGGAGGTGTGTCCCCTATCAACCACCGACATCCCTCCCCCCCTCTGTGTGCAGATGTCACATGTTGTTTTTTTCGACCCCCTCCGGCCACCAGTTGCGTACATCTACACCACCAGCTACATTTGTGCTGGTGTGTCTATGATCAAGTTTTCTGGCATTCTGTTTACGAGTTTTTTTTTATTTTTCCCCCTCCTCGTTGTTAGGCATTGTCTGCTTAACGAACGTACTGCACCGTTTTCGAATGGTGTTCTGTATTTGTTTGTGGTTCGTCCAGGGTCCCTCTGTCCCCCACCTCTCATTCTCATTTAGAGGCTGGACTTCGCCAGTTTTTTTTTTGGTTGAAGCCGTGAAAAAGGTTAATTTTTTGTTTTTGTTTTTTGGGCCTCTTTTTCACTGCGACTTGATTCTCTAGTCCTACGATTGTTTTCAGCACTTTTGGTTGCTGCTTTGTTGTGTTTTCCGTTAAGCCAGGTGCGGGGAGGTTTTTTTCTTTTTTTCTCTGTCATGATTCTTTTATTCCGCCAAAAGCATGCTGTACCAAATCTAAGACACCCCCACAATCTTTCCCCCTTCCCCCCCTCCCCCCCTTTTCTCCCCCGCTTTTTTGTTCATGCCTCGGCCACCCCCCCCCGCAACCACCAGCCCCCTGAAAAGCTAAAACCCGCTTTTAAAACAACTTCAGTACATTCGCCTTATACCAAAGATGGTCCAATGACTAGTTACTTGCTGAGTGGGTACTGTCCCTGTCTCCAGAGTAATCTCGTCTTTCTGCTAACAGAAATTTTTTAGGACAAACAAGGCCATGAGGACCGGAATTTGTTGGATCTAAACACAGTGTTGACTTCATATACCATTGATATACATCTCAGACCTGATTTCTTTTTAACTTGATGGCCCCCGCTATAATACTGCCTGGGACATAACGACACGCTATATAATACATGTAAACCCTAAATTTTTTTCACACTTCGAACGATGACCCGATCTGAATATGAAAGAAAACATTAAGATCGGTTAGCCTACAGAAGGTGGAAACATTCGAAGACACGTTTCATACAGCTTGATTGTGCTTTGTGAATATATCATATATATATATATATATAATATAATTATGACTCATCCTCCCCCAACTAGATATGTTGGTTAAAAATAGGCATTGATTAACAGAGTTTTAAAAACTTTTCAATCAGACCTTTGTTTTAGCAGGCCCCCAGACCGCTCCCCCCGAGTCCAGCGATGGCCTTTTTGTGGTTGGCGAATAATGCCCGGTGTTATTGGACTGATTGTCAAGTTTGCACGTTTGATTGGGCTCTTGCTCCTGCACTCGTATTGGTGATTGTTTTTTTGGTGGTTGCCTTTTACAGTTCATCCGTGGTGCGTTTGCCTGACCCAACGATTGCCCATGCGCGTGCCCTGCAGTGTTGTTACTACTTCTGTTTTTTTTTTCCTTCTCTCAGTATTTAGGGTTGTAAGTATGGTTTTTTGTCATTTTTTTTTTAGTCATTTGTAAATATTTTATATTTTCTGTTTGACAACATCAGGGTTGCCATCTTTTTGAAAATGTGTTGTATGGTGAGGCCCTTTTTATGATTTTGCCCCCCCCACCCCCCCCGGAATATGTATAGTTGTTATAGTTTGTTTGTTTGCTCTTTAAGGTCTTCAACATTTTATATTTGCATCAGTTTCAGGATGTGGTTTGTTTGTGATTTTTTTTCTTTGTTGAATGGACTGTTTATGGTTTGCGTATCTGGTTTTGAAGGGATTTTCACAGTGATCCCTATGTATTGTTTCTTTTTTCATTTTCTGATGTCACAGTGGCTTGGTATACAATGGTTGTTTCTCATAGTAGGCATTTGTTTGCTTGAAGAGGACACTGTTCTTTTTTCGCACAATTGCAGGATTTCCTTTTCTCACCACTTCTTGCCGGTGTTGCTTTTCATTTTTTGTGGATGAATCAATTATATTTTAAGGTTAGGCATGCCCTTGAATATGCCTAGTTTGATTGGTGTTTCTGTTGTGAACTATTTTGGCCGACAATTGTGTTCTCTGTGGGAAGGATGCTCTGTCAAAATTTTGAAAATTCTCCTTCCTTCAAAAAATTCTTTTCCTACCCTTGGGTTGTTCAAAATAAGCGTTCCATTTTTTTTCCCTCCAGGATCTCGGACCCATATTAGCTGTACAAAGCCATTAAAAAACATAAAAATCAAACACTTAGAATAAAGTTGTACCTCTGGTCAAACACTGAATACACATTGAAGAGAAAACAACGTAGTTATCCAATGGTTTAGTCCCAAAAACTCCATTACCAAACAGAAGAACACAGTATTCATGTGGACAGATTCGACATAGTAGACTTCTAACCCATCCATAG
>JADBJO010030189.1:0-10000 GCA_016801955.1 Conus betulinus | reverse complement strand
TTGCTTCAATCCATTCCAGATGTGGCGACCGTTTACCGCTCTTCATGTTCACCTCTGAAAGATGATCATGGTATTGTGGCTTTCCTCCTGCTTTTTCTTTCTTGAGGTTTCATATCATGTCAATCAGCCGAGCTGTAAGCGAGTCCTTATTGTTTCCTTGCCCTGCCAGTATGTCTGCTCTCTCTCGTTTTCTTTAACTCCAGCATGTTCAGGGCAGTACATCCATATGAGTCTCTTCAATGGAAGGTTGTATATTACTTCATGCCATGCAGGCTTCCCATCTCACTACTCTCCACGTTTTGAAGTATGTCCATGGGGTTCAGGCAGTATCATGGACTTGAGTTTTAAGCTGGTCTGTGAAATGAGAGCCAATGAAGTGATGGTGCACTGCTTCTGCCGCCATTTTCCGCCTCCATTGTCTTCCTGGAGAGTTCGGACATTTTGCTTCACTGTGTATCCCCAGTCGGACTTACCACCAGTGTCTATAAAAATATCTTCTTTTACGTCTGAATTTCTGCGTTAGTTTTTGCCTTCTGGCCATTCTCGACAGTGTCTTCCTCTCAAGCAATGGCAGTTAGGTAAAGGTGTTAAAGCTGGTCTCTAGGTATTTGCCCATCCATTTCGTTTCTTTGTATTCGGCTAACTGGAACACAAGCTGGCATATTGTCTTCTGACTGTCCCAGTCATGATTTTTCACGTCCTAGGCAAGTGTCTTCTGTTTCCTTAACTGTCGATTGTGGCAGTTTTGGGAATTTCCGAGTGCGTTGGAATCTGGCTTTCTCCTGTTCTGGCATGGGGGGGTGTGTTGTATTGAAGACGCTGACAACTTGATGACAACCCCCTTTGATGTGATCAGTATCCATTAAAAACGGAAAGGATGACAGTTATCGAGCAGTGAAAAGCCACGTCAAGTCAAAGTCAAGTCGCCGCGCACACACACACACACACACACACACACACACACACACACACACACCACACACACACCAATTAACACACACACCACACACACACACACACACAACACACCACACACACACACACACAAATGCACACTACTTTCTGAGTCCCGGATCTTATTGAAAGTTTAGTTATGATACAGGAGTTTGATGGAAATGGGGACAAAACTGTTTTGGGTTCTATTTGTCTTGAATTTTGCAATTTTGAATCTTCGTCCGAAGGGAAAACATTCTAGGTTGTTGGAAGAACGCGAGAACTGTCGGTTGCAATGTTCAATTGCTTTTTTTGTGTGACTCGACATTCATACATTTATCTCACCATTCTTGATTTTTGCAAATAACCTGTCCACATGTACTCACCACTCTGTGTAAAAATGTTTTTGTTTTTCACGCTAAGATTTCCAGACCAGCATAAAAAGCCAAAGGACAACACTGATCTACAACACAAGGATAGAAATATTAAAGATGTCCTTTTTGACAGTGATAGACCGAAGTTTTCAAAAAGCCAGTATGTGATGTGCACAGGATGTGTGAAGATGTCGTGTGCACATATTGTTTGTGTATATCAACAGTCTTAAGATTGAACGTCAGCGGTATGTTGTATTGAGAGAAAAAAATCATGTGATCGTTCGGCGTCGTTTGTGTTGGACAGTGGCCCGGGGCGAGTACTGCTTGGGAGCGCTGCAAGCGTTATTTAACTTAGCTAGAAAATGTTATAATCACTTGCTCTACGCCAGCTGGAGGAGTCGTCTGGTCTGTTTGATTAAAGCGATTGAAGACCGATGCAAGGCTGATGTATCGTTGAGGTATTTTTGTCATTAATGTTTAAAATGGGGAGAAGTGAAATCTTTGGGGAAAAAAATTGAAGAAAAACATTCGTATTCAAAACAAAGAAAAGAATAAGAACCAGTGTGGTTACTCTTGTAATATTTCTTTATAAAAGAAAGAGGGAAAAGAAAGGAAAAGTAATATTTAAAGTAAAAACTTATAAGAAAAGGTTACTGTTTACATCTTCATGTTGAAGCGAGTCTCCTTAGTTATTGTAGAACTGCACGTGGTTCCGAGTGTGTTGACAGTTGTCTGTCTCACGCCGGGGCCACGAGTGGGAGGATTGAAGGTGGTGGAGGTGCCGGACCTGACCCCAGCCTGGGGCAGGTGGCGGACCTCGCCTGCACTACCTTTCCTCACGGAGGAGGATTCATGTGGATGAAAAATGTCTTTGGCGCATTCTCCTATGTTGATGAAGAATGACTCTGGCGTATTTCCCGTGTGGATGAAGAATGACTCTGGCGCATTTCCCCATAGTGTAATTACTCTATTTTACGACCTCCTCTGTTGTGAATTGGATTTGACTGCTTTCCTGTGTAGAGATTATAAGCTAATGGTGTATGATATAGATAGGTGATGATGGATAGTGACATAGACCCCCTGTTTTATGAACGTGTCAACTGAAGGGGAAACAGTACTGGGTGTTACCTCCTTGGGTGAGAGGAGAGGTGTGTGTTTGTGTTTATTTTGTGATGCCTCCCCAATTGGAGAGTGGAGGTGTGGATAAGTTAATTTGAGCATTGTATGTATTAATTATATTTGTTCTCCAGGTAGGAGGAGGGGAAGGAAAAAAACTTTTGGGTGTTGTGTACTTAGTTGACGGTGCCTTGGGTGAATGGAGTTTGAAAGAGTTTGCTTTGGCTATGGGGTTGGTTCATTCGTGGCGTGTGCATGTGTGGGCACAACTCCGTGAAACATGACACAGTACATTATTTGTTTTTGATAGATAAATTGAGTATTTGCATTAAGATTCAGCTTACTATCTGAAATACTACCCGGATGCTTATATATTCACTTACACGCTCCACTTTGGTTGTTTTCGAATAAACAAGTGAGGGGGACAGGAGCAGGGTTTACCTCGAAAATCAATTACCATCTCCTTTCATCTTACTAACATTCAATATCTAGGACAGTTCTCTTTACAAAAAAAAACTTTCAACCTCTTGAAAACAAATGGTATCTGAATTTGACAGGTCTTCTGAAGCAGAATCATCTGAGTACTTTATGACAGGAGTGACAGAAGAACCAGTACGATCATTTGTATAAAGAGTAAAGAGCACAGGGAGGAGGGAACGGTGCCTTGATGTGCACCAGTAAAACGTGGTTCTAGCTAAAACGTTCATAATCCATGAAAATCAATTTTGGGGTTGACATGTAAAGTTTGGAGTTTTCTTCGCCATAATCTGTGGTTTGAATAGTATCAAAAGCTGATGTGAAAATCAATAAGCAGGAGGCAAACAAAAGAATCATTTTCAAGATGTGTGTATGCATAGTTTTGAAGAGTGAGTGATTTTTGCATCATCTGTACTTCTGTTTCTTTTGTACACAGATTGGTATGAATCACAAAGCTGGAAGATGAATCTGAAGGATGAGGCATTCATAAGATTTCATTACAAGAGATGTCAAAGCAACAGGGCCAGAGTCATCTAAATTGCTAGGATGTCTTTTTTTTTGTGGTACAGGGCAAATTTGTTCATTCTTGCTAGACAGATGGCACAACTCCACAATTCAAAAAACCACGAGCACAGCCTACAGGAAAACATATGATTGTTTCTGAACATGATTTTAAAAGATTTCACACAAACATTGTCTGGCCTGGTTTCTTTGGCTTTAATTATCTTTAACTTTTATTTTTAACCTTGAGCAGCAGAATCGTCAATACGTAAAAACTCCTTCATCATCATCACAGCTGTTTGAAATATTTAGACATCACAGTTCCAAATTTTCACCAACGTGTATTCATTTCAAAAACGGTAAAAAAAAAGAAGATTATTCACCTTTGTTAGCAAAATCATAACATTCTCTTCTGATAGATTTGCATTCACTTCAATGATTTTTACTCTGTCTAGTGAGAGTTTTTTAGGCCATCCCATGCATTTCGCATTTTTCCCGACTCAAAGTGCATTTTCTACCTTTTTTTTCTGTATTGCCATCTTGCGGCCTCTATTTTTGTCTTATTTTTCTTCTAGAACTGTGTTTCTTTACAACAAAATCCCATCTTTTGATGAAACGCAATTTTCTTGTCATTCAGTGTTTTCATAATTAAAAGATTGAAATCCCAAAGCTTACTGTTCGGAAGAAATTTTACCAGTTGTCTTTGGTACCAACATGTTTTCACAAAAGGGTAACATCAACAGAGATAAACGTCAACAGCTTCAACCACATCAACACACAGCATAAAAATCACGTCCCAGTCTGTGCAACTCATAGCAAAGCTTGCAGTTGTTCCAGGCTATTAGGGGACATGTTTGTTACAGTTTTCTGCACAACAGGGTGAGTTTGAATACCAGGTCGGCAAGAGGGGAGCATTTTATCCAGCGACGCAACATAGGCAGGTTAAGGGTCGATGAAACAGCTTGGATCACCGCTGTCAAAGCAGGGTTGAATTCAAACAAAACCTTAGCAACTTTTTTTCATCAAGATAAACTGGATGTTTCTAATCCTTGAATCTCCTCTTTTGCAGAACATGGTCAAAACATTACTAGATGGAGGGTTTATAGTGGGCAGTATATGATAGCATCGAACAAGAAGAACGGTAGGAAAGATGGCCTAATATCTGCCAACATCTTAACACAGGAACAGGTAATCTTTTTAAACACAAAGTCTTACTAGCTTATTTGCTTGTCTATGCTTGCATTTAGTTTTCTCTGTGTAGATGAACGAAACAATTGTGAGGTTATGTTCTCATGCGTTTCACAGGTGAGTAACGCAACGGCAAAGACCAGGGAAACTTATTAAGTACATTTTGCTTTGGTGTCCTTTGTTCATGTGTTTTGTGGCTGGTGTGTTCCTGGGCAAAAAATACCAAACCAAATGAATGACAGACGAGTATGTCGTCAAAAAATAGACAGACTGGCATGACAGATGAGGTGCCCTGTGTATCCTGCCCTGCAGACGATGGAAGGAAGGGGATAACGAGGAGGGGGTGGACGTTCCCCAAGGGTTCCCATGCTTGGACTATCGCTTATGGAGGCAGTCCTTTATTTGCGTAATTACCCCCGCCTAGAAACACATGGGGCATTTCTTATGGGAACAGCCCCAAAAGAATACCTCACCCGTCCACTGTACAATGACAACAAAACTGTTTTCCAACATAGACCATTTGTAGCTAGAGCCCCATATCCATGGGGCCAGCTGTGTACCAGGACATAGACCCGACAAGCTAGCCCATATCACGGGGCCAACTGTTATCCCAGGACATAGACCATTGGTAGCTAGCCCCCATATCACGGGGGGCCCAGCTGTTTACCAGGACATGACCATTGTAGCTATCCCCCATATCACGCGGCCAACTGTTTCCCAGGACATAGACCATTGTGTAGCTAGCCTTTGTATATCAGGGGGCCATTTCCCTATCATTTACTGGAGACCTGCGTGGTTGAAACAGTCAATGGGGTCACTCTATACTCAAATACGGGGCGTGACGAATCTTTCACAGTGTCCAAAAAAAAAAAAGGCGTAGAGAAGTCGGTCTCTTCAAACAACCCTTTTAGACAATACGTGTTTTTATACCTGTGATTAAGTGTTTGTTACTGGTAAATGAATGATGAAAGTATGAAACAATGTATATCAGCGTAATGGGTAGCTTTTCAATTTAAAAATGGCGCGGTTAAAAATTTATTATCATGATCATTATTCACCCACAGTTAGATTCATTATCGTTATTATTATTATATCATCATCATCATAATCTATATTATAATTCAAAATCAACTCATAATAATCATTATCATTATTATTATTATTATTATTATTTATTATTATATTATTATATATCATATTATTATAACGTTATTGTTATTTTTACTGGTCGTTGTTATAGTTGGTGTAGATATGATATATATTTTCTTGGAGAGCAGGGTTTTCAAAAACCTGAGGAGTCCTCTCCATGAACTTAGGACGCCTGTTGGTAAATTCCTCTGGGACACCAGCTTCACAAAGCTTGGAGAAACCATCCATGAGACCACAGCCAGCAAAACCTGAGGAGTCTTTCCCGTGGCACCTGGTTTTTGGTAAAGCCTAAACATTCCTGTCTAGACACCCAGGGTTTCAGTTTTAGTTTCATCGATTGTCACCTCGTTGAACTAGTTCATATACTTCGATAGCTTCTCCTGTTTTGTCTCAAGAGTTCAAATCCTATTTGGACTTTGGAGAGACGAACAGAAGAAGCGAAACTAAGTGTGGCTACACATCTTCTTGTCACTGTCCTAAATGTTATTTTTTTACACCTGAAGAAGACCCAAGAAGTCGAAATGCGTTGTGTCTTGTCCTGTAATCTGTTTGTCTGTGTCCTTGACGGTGTAACTATCCCCCTCTCTTCCTTTTTAGTCCATATACACCCACATCATATTAAACTCCAGAGAGACAGCAGGACAACACGTATAGACACGGAGAGGGCAAATAGGGAGGGGAAGCGAGGGAGAGGGGAGGCTAGGGACGATGTTAAGACTTTTTCTCTTGACACAAGTTTGTAATCTATGATCTATGGTAGCCATCATCAACATAGTTCTCCAACCGTAGGATGGTGAACTAACGAAAAACGTCAATCCGCCACATCGCCGACACAGTTGGGTCGGCCTTAAGTATTATTATCTCTTTGTTGAGGTCTAAGTACCATCGCCTTGCCTCATAATGACTTATGGCCAAATTCTGAAAGTGCCTACAAAAAAAAAATGGTGAGTACTCGTACCAAACCGTTTCCACCTTGAGCCAAACCGAATATCTCTATGACTGTTCTCATAACAAATCAATAGACACCAAGGGTATTTGAACACCCCAGCGGAATATGAACAATTGAACTTACAATTACAATTTAAAAAAAACATATTAACAATAAATCAACAAACAAAAGGAAATCCATTAGGACGTATGAGCACACAAGTCAGAATCATTAGAGCAACAATCAAATACAAAACAAAGACAAAACGTAGTTTCCGAATTCATGCAATTCGGGATTTCATCTTTTAAATCAAATCCTCTCGTAAATATTTAAAATCCTGAGTGATGAAAATTAAAGAAAAAGAAGAATGGCCAAACGGATTAACTCTTAAGACATGTCTTACATCAGTTAATGCAGTCATAGCCCTGGTGCGCTTGGTAAAAGGAGGTTGACCGGGAAAATTTGATGTATGCTATGATCATCTCTTACCAGGGATTACGACTTCACCGTGCCGAAACCAGTTGCAAAATATATGGAAGGGGGGAAAAGCGAGGATCCGACGCAGGTAATCTCTCTGTTCTCACTGTCTATCAGTAAGTAACAGACAGATGGCATAGAAGTGGCCATAGAAGATTTATGAAAAACCAGAACATTTGGACCTCCGTGGACAACCAAACTGACTGCAGGTTTGCTTGCCTCTGTAGCAGTGTCTACTGTGCCATTATTTAAAACCAAACACCACTGAAGATCAGACATTTTATCATCACAAAATCTCGCAATAGAATGTGCCCTCATACCAGGCAGGTTTATGACGAACTTCGAATTTTCAGACTAGTCGACCAAATGCATAAACTATAGACATGTTTCTTGTGGTTTTGAAGTATCATGTTGGTTAAACCTAGGCCCATGTCAACTTAATCAACATGCCCAACGGTTTTACTTTAACGGTTTGTATTTACATGCCATTTTCCCTGGTGCCCAGATGACTACTTTCAATGCATATGCAAAACTCTCTCTCTCTCTCTTCTCTCTCGCCTCTCTCTCTCTCTCTCTCATCTCTCTAACTCTAATCTCTCACACACACACACACTACACACACCAAACACACACACACGCACACACATGTATAGATGGATGGATAGACCAGATAATGGATTGATAGACGATACCCTACTGGATAGACAGATAGATAGCTAGATAAATGGATGATAGATAAATGGACTTACATAATTACATAGATAGGATCCACTGATACATGCTTATGTATGCCTGTTGAACAAATTAGTAGTGGGGGAAACAATTCCCCCCTCCCAGTGTAAGATAACAAGTTTCCAATATTGAAAAAGGAAATGTACAGACTAAAAGAAAACTGAGGATAGATGGAGAGGGTGGGACCAAGAAAACAGGACACGGGGGGAAAAAAGTATTCTTCATTAATACAAAATCCTGTGTGTTTCAAATGGCCAGGGGGTAGTCCCCTACAGAGGGAACGTGACGATACTCGATTGGAGCAGCTGCTCTGGGTTGAACCGCCAGTTGACAGGAGATGTCCACATCTGTGCCTCCGGTGCCTCTCCATGCACAAGGTCAGTAGACAAATGTGGGAGGGGTGTGCTTGAGTTGGAAAAGACAGTAAGAGAAATATGTGAAAAGTTTGATTCACCTTTTCCTATCGGACAGAATCGTTCCCTTCATTTACCACCCAGGATGCATACCCCCCACGCCTAGTGAGTATACTGATGTCAGGAAATTGATTAGTAACTTTCTTTGTGTAGCATGCACACACATCCATTTCTTCCATAGCACTGCTTCTCATTATAGTATACTGTGTTCGTATCCTCATACTACAGATAGCGTTTTAACTTCGTCCTGTTTCTTTGTGCATTTCTTTCTTTATCATTTGTTTCGATATAGAAGTTACATTTGGATATAAGATGGGTACACGGATAATGATTGAATTGACCAAAATGTCTGCTAGCAAGACCAATAAAGGTTCTGTGCAACAAGTCATGACGGTTCTTTGCATGCCTATCAAGGCACACTGTCACTCATGGCGTTCACATTATGAGGTTAAGTGAGATTGCACCACCTGAATCATTGTAAGCATGTGTGGATGACTGTAAACTAGCAATGTAGACCTGAGGTTTAAGTAAGATTGCACTGTCTGAATAAATCGTAGCATGTGTGGATGACTGTAACACTAGCAATTGTAGACCTGCGCTGTGAAATAAATGTCAAACTTTTCACTTCACTCAAGCTGTTTTACAAAGTCAACTCAATAACATGCTAAAATGCTACGAAATGATTTGATCTATTCAATAAGTTCAGTTACTACATTTGTATGTAACGAAATTGACACACATTTGAGATGGGCTCTATTATACAAACGCGTACTATTTGAATTTTTGTTGCTTTAGCGTGTGTGGAGTGAGTGACAATATATTGTGTGTTTAATGCCAGAAGGGCAGGAGAAGAAAACGGGTGCCTCTGTGCCATCTTTATCTCTGTCTTTATACAGAACAGCCTATCTCACAAAGGGGGGGTGGAGGGTGTGAAGGAGGGGGGGAGGGGGGAGGAACGCACCCAAGGACACACGACAAGACACACACAAAACACCACACACAAAAACACACACAAATGACAACCACAACAAAAACAACCAACAACAACACAACAACAACACACAACAACACACACACACACTCACCACAGCACACACACCACACACACACACACACCATGCACACACACATACACCACACCACACACACAACACACACAACCACACACACAAACACGCGCGCGCGCGCGCGCGCGCGCGCGTGCGCAAGTGATCATACAAATACACCAAAAGGTCTTGTCCATGGCAGAGAGAGAGAGAGAGAGAGAGAGGAGAGAGAGAGAGGAGAGAGAGAGAGAGGGAGGGAGGGAGGGAGAGAGGTGTTATGTAACCATAGTAATTCGTTCCTGTATACAGGGGGATGATGTAGGCCCATCTGCTGCCGATTTTGCCCGCGGGCGGAGTGAAGTTTGGTTTGGAGTCATCAACTGGCATAGAGCGCCACTTTGGGATGTCCCAGTCCACAGTTACTATACGTAAAATGGATGCCGCGCCCTGCGGGATTGACATTGCGAGACGCGCCGCGTTTGCTAATACAGGCGAAAATGAATCAAGCCTCTTCTTTGGAACGACTTGACCGTCAGTTTCCCACTGCTATAATCTGAACTGTGATTTTTCTTGCTTCTTTAGCTTTTGTGTAAAGACATAGCTTCTGTCATATATTCAGGAATTCAATACTTGTCTGGTTGGAACTTTCTGATTATGTCTCAAATA
>JADBJO010030188.1:2500-18183 GCA_016801955.1 Conus betulinus | reverse complement strand
TAAAGATAGTCACACAGTGACAGACACAAAAAAGTTTACCTTAACTTGAATGAAACTAACAACGATGACTCCTTCCCCGACCTGTTCTGACCACAGTCTGACGTCAGCACTCGTCACCCTTCAGTTTGCAAGCCTCACTTTCACATATAGCTGACTGTGTGTTAGCAACACATCGTTGCACGTGCAAATTGTATTTTATCTTAAAATTGCGTGAGAGACCACACACTTCGTAGGAGTCTCAGCGCGAGTTCGAGGGAGGGGGGTGGGTGGCTTGAGGAAGGGGGGGGGGGGGGGTGTGTTTCAGAGGAGAGTGTACAGGCACATGTGTGTTTGTGTTCGGTAATAAACTGATATCACACAGTCTGTAAAACGTATGAATTCCAACCACCATCTCTCACTCGAGTACTGTTCATGTGGTTTTAATTCTTGATCGGTTCATTATCTTTGCATTTGACACACACGGAACGTATTGAACCATTTAAGAACCAACCAAACGGAACGGTGCTGGATCAAGAGACTGAATCAGCCTCCTCGACAGGAGATTACAACTTAGAATGCATGAAAAAGAAAAACAGCATAGTAGAACACGATTTAAAAAAAAAAAAAAAAAGAAAAAAAAAAGAAAATGGGAAAAAAAAAAAAAGAAAAAAATCTAAATTTAACCGTAACCCTGCGCAAGATGTTACATACAAGATACAACTTGATTGCGTCAAAGATGAAGTGCATATTAAAAAAGAAGGAGAAATAGACCAAGGACAGGGGGGGGGGGGGGTGTTCCTAAGCACAGTTGTTCGATTCGTCGGTAGACTTGCAAGATTTCCTTTCTGACCCCGTCCTGTTCTAAGATTTGCATATTCCCATCAAAATGTTATGGCCAGTGATGGGTATCACTGACAAGGTTTCTTTGCTGTTTGCAGAGCTTTATCACGGAAGTGACGTTACTGTTTGGTAGAAGATATATACACGTGGCTGTGCATACACACACACACACACACACACACACACACACACACACACACACTTATAGATAGACAGAGAGGCAGATAGATGGAGACAGATAGATGATACAGACAAATCGAGACAGAGATAAATAGAGAGATAAGATAAATAGATAGATGGATAGATAGACATATACTTATAGATAGGTAGATAGATGTGTGTGTGTGTGTGTGTGTGTGTGTGTGTGTGTGTGTGTGTGTGTGTGTGTGTTCCCATTTTCGCCACCTCCTCTTTCACCTCGCATCCCCTCCCCTCCCTATCCACCACCCACCTCCAACATTTTTTTTTAACTTTTGCAAAGTTATTGTCTTGATAACGGAGAAATTGTAAGCCTGTACTCGTTTCCCTGGGGTACTGATTGATCAGTACATCAAGAGGGAGAAGAGGGAGAGAGAGAGAGAGAGAGAGAGAGAGAGAGAGGGAGAGAGAGAGAGAGAGAGAGAGAGAGAGAGAGAGAGAGAGAGAGAGAGAGAGAGAGAGAGAGAGAAAGAGAGAGAGAGAGAATATGATGCCAGGACGATCAGTTAGCGTATTTTGTCAAAACTTGAAGCATTTTCGCTGCCAGTGTCACCAAATCAAGGATTTCCGACTTCTTCTTCGAGTTGTACACAGCGCACGAACCTCAAACGTTGCACGAACAAATTTTCATGTACGTAGATGTCAAGGATATTCAGCAGAACGATTAAACACACTTGAACTAAAGTCACACTCGAAAGAAAACTGAAGATCAACTTATTGAAATAAAGTAAATGACTGATTAAGAATAAAATCAGTGAATATTGGAAATGAAGATGTTGAATAAGTTAAATGAAGAAACAAAGTTCTGTGTGGATAGTAAGCAAAACGAAGCTGCAGATACTTGATCTCAACTAGAATGTCAAAACAAACAAACCGGAATACTGAATAACACTGAATAAAACAACGTCTGCACTTTCAAACACACTGGCACAGCCGCCAAAGACCTCTAGTAACCACACAACCGATCGATGACATCTACCATAGGAACTGTGCAACACACTTAATGACATAAAAGTAGGAACTGACGAGCCACTCGGAACAAAAGGAATATGTAAAGTAAAACAAGAGATGATAATATAAACTACGGGTAAGTTCAAACGAAAGTCTGGCGACTGAAAGTAAAATTAAGAGTTTGATGATTAAATAATACGAACAGGAGAATGGTGAAAAATGGATTTAAATAGAATAAATACTCATTTCACACTGACAGTAGACACTCTTTGTGTGCGTGTCTGTGTCGAAGGCAGGAGGAAAGCTGGGCAAGAGTTGGAGTGGGGGAGGGGGATGGGGGGGTGGGGGAGGACGTACGCATGCTTGCTTGTGTCAAACATTCCATTGGTCAGTACGTTTGCATAAAAAAGATGTTCTTTCGTATCACCCCCCGTCCCGCATGAGAGTGTTTGTTTCACATTAAAAATTGAAATCAGATCTCTTGCAGAAAATTCTGAAAATGCGCTAATAACTTGCCATGGAAGCATGCAATGTCACTGGATTTCAGCACATTAGTTTGCATGTTTGTCTGATGGACGTTCATCTGCTGCAGAAAGGGTGTAGGAAGGGAAATCTGTCCGAAAGGATAATGGTGGCACATAATTAGAAAAAGATTCGTATCCGAATATTAACCTAACCTTGAGTCTGGAGTCCATGACAAAATATACCTGTTCTCTCAAGCAGGCTTGAAAAAAAATTCAGAAAGTCTTACGGCCGTGTCAGAAATCTGGGCTACCTTCCGATTATTTTTTTTTCAAACGCATTTGAAAATTCGATCCACCCATTTGTGAACGTGGGAGTGAGAGGTTGCGGAGGGCGAGGGGGATATGTGCGCGCGCGAAGGCGTGCGCGCGTGCGAGTGCGCGCATGTGTGTGTGTGTGTGTATAAGAGAGAGAGAGAGAGAGAGGAGGGAGAGAGAGAGAGAGAGTTATGAGAGAGTTTATTTATCAGGCCTTGACCTCTAATGAAATTCTGTAACTGATAAAAAAAAACTCGTTACATTCATTTCAGAATACATTAACGTTAATGGCCTTGTCCATGAAATGAGAAATTAAAATACACAATTATGGGGTCACAATTGTTTCTCGACATAAATGTTTTGTATAAGAAATGGGACAAAGTCTACACATTCCTTTGTCTGTTTGGATAAGATCAATGGAAAGTTTAAAGGCATAAAGGTTCGATAACCATTTGCTTGAAATAAAGTTCTAATTTCACTGAGAGCTGGGCACCATAAAACAAAATGCTACTCTGTCTCTTTAGATTCTTCTTACTCAAAGGGCAAATCAGATTTGCTTCATGAGTTTCTCTGTATCTATAATAATGCACTGCAAGCTCTGAGGTTCCCATCCTTCTCCTCTGTGTTCTTCTTGTCCTCCCTCTCCACCTCCTCCTTTTTCTTCCTCCCTTCCCTTCGTCTTAGTGTTAGTACCACTAGTATCATTACTATTATTAATGTTAGTATTATTTCTTTGTTTGTATACGTTTCTGTATCATACTTTTATTATCAGTCCTACTATAACCATCACCGTCATTGCATCATCAGCATTATCATCATTATCATCACTTTACGAACAAGCAGGGTAACTCTTGTTCCCGTGATAAAATAATTACACGCCAATAACTCCCGACTCGTTATCAGTAATTAACGAACAAGTAGGGTAACTCTTGCTCTCATGATGAAATAATTACACGCCTATATCTTCAAAACAATGCTGCTTCTAACATTATTTCTGACAGTCGAGTTGGTGTCATTAGCAGCATTCGTTTGCAGTTATTTGTCTGTAATTATTTTATCATGGGAGCAAGAGTTACCCTACGTGTTCGTTGATTGCTGATAACAAGTCGTTTTGTGAAGTCATGTATGGAATTGTTCAATCAACCTTATATCGATGTGATCAGTGAACACGCGTAACTTTCACACACAGTTTACGGTTTAGATTGGCTGATAGTCAAACCTTCACATATCCCAGACCGTGTTCATAGCCTTACACACTCGCCGGTTTTCATCTTATCCAATCATTGAATTCCTTTGTCAGTCACCCGGTCAGGAAGCAGCTGTACAGGTGAGTTTTACGTCCAGTTGGCCAGAGGCCTTTATGAATATGGAGTCCCAGACCGAAGCCTGTAGTTTGGGTGGCATGATGCCTGGTCGTTGGCAGGAGTTTGGGGCATGATTCCAGAAAAGCGATGTCCTATCTTGTTCCGGTTTCCCTCCCAGACTGGAGCTTGGATCTTTTTCTTTCGCCGTGTTAAACTGGTGTGTGTCCAGCACTAGGTTCTGGTTCCGTGGAACTGGTGTCCACTTTGCGGTGAGAAAGCATATCCAAGTGAACTTTTAAAGTGTGGCAGTCAGGTCTGGCGCTCTTTCATTTTCGAGCTGCGTGCTAGCTATGTTTAAAATAATCAAAAATTCCCCTCAAAAGTGGCATTATACCATTGATTTTACTGTATCGGCTTTCCCTTATATGTATGCATGTATGTTTGTACATGTATGTGAATGTACGTGTCTATCCATACACACACACATATATATATATATATATATATATATATATATATATATATATTCACACACACACACATATATATATATATATATATATATATATATATATATATACATATACGTGTGCGTATATACTCTCACACACATGGCAACACACAACACACGCAAGAGAGACAGACAGACAGACAGACAGACAGACAGGCGGGCAGGCAGGCAGACAGAGAGAGAGACTATCAGAGATACAGACAGGCAGACAGAGAAAGGAAGGCAGGAAGGCAATCCCAGTTTAACTGACTCAACGACAAATGAAGAGACAGGCTGACACAATCGTCAGGGACAGACACACAGAGACAGACAAAGAGACAGACAGACAGACAGAGACAGAGAGAAAAAGAGACAGAGAGACAGACAGATAGACAGACAGAGAAACAGAGAGAGAGTGAGAGAAGGATGGAGAGAGACACGGAGAGAACATACAGAGAGACAGGGAGTGAGACAGAGACAGAGAGAAAATAGAGAGAGAGAGACAGAGCCAGACAGGCAGACAGACAGACAAAAACAGTCAGAGACAAAGACGGAAACCAAGTTCACCTTAACTAGAGAGAAACTGACAATGACGACTACGTCAACGACATGTTTAGGCAAAAGTCTGACATCGGCGCCCGTCAACGCTAGCGTCACTGAAACGCTTCAGTCTCAACTAGCTCACTGTGTGGGAATAACACACGTTTGCACGTGCTATTTGTATTTTACCCGAGTATTCAGTGAGTGACCACACACTTCGTGTTCACCTTTGCATGGAATGACGCACGACTATGGAGGGGGAAAGGGGGTGGGGTGACGGTTGGATGTTTACAAGCACGCATAATGCTGGTTGTACTTCAACACCCTTGGTGTTTTGTCAGTCCGAAAAAAAATTCGAGAATTCGCAACTTCCCTTGATGAATCTGTTAATGTGGTGTGTTCTTGAACGGTTCATTTCTTTGCATTGTGCACGTACAGGAAAAATTGAACCGTTTAAAAATCAACCAATGTGGTAGTGCTTAAACAAGAATGTGAACTGCTATTGTTTCATGGACCACTCACAGGGGATCCAACTTTCATTGCATGAAAAAAAGTAGAATACAATGAATTCCCATGCCCCTTCACCGAAAAAAACAATATTCTAAGCCTACACTTAGCAAAACCGTAAGAAAGACGGAAGAGACAAAAAATATTTTGACTGCAGCAGCAAAGATTAGTAACTGCATATCGAAGAAAAAGAAGCAAAATGGACAAAAATACTGATAAAAGATAGGGGGTGGGGGTGGGGGGGGGCTGGGTCTTAATAAAGCTGCCTGATTCCTTGGTAGACTTGCAAGATTTCCTTTCTGACCCCATTCCGTTTGAGATACTGTATATTTCCACTCCAAATTTGGAGTTCAGTAATGGCTACCTCTGACAAAATCCCAGTGCAGATCATTATCACGGAATTCACGTTTATGTTTCACTGAAGATACACGAGATTGTTCTGTCTCAAAGGGCCAGGAAAGTGAAGGATTAATCACCTGGGAAGATAGTATTCATACACACTCCCTGGAAAAAATCAGAGAGAGACAGACAGACAGACAGACAGACAGACTGACAGACAAAGAGAGAGATGTGTTATTTGTATATATGTTACACACACACACACACACACACACACACACACACACACATACATACGTACATACATGTGTGTGTGTGTGTGTGTGTGTGTGTGTGTGTCTGTGTGTGTGTCTGTGTGTCTGTGTGCATGCGTGTGTGTTGAGTGTATTGACATAGAGAGAGAAAGAGAGAGAGAGAGAAGAGAGAGAGAGAGAGAGAGAGAGAGAGAGAGAGAGAGAGAGAGAGAGAGAGAGAGAGAGAGAGAATGATGCCATGTAGTTAGTGTATTCTGGCAAAAAAATGTTCACTTAGCACTCTCACTGCAAATGTCATTAAATCAATGGTTTGCAAATTCATCTACGAGAAACACAACATTATACATTCCTCGTGCAATTTTTAATATACCTAGAATATTCCGTATGTTTCTTCACCACCACCACCCCCCTTGCAGGATCTTTTTTTTTTACATTAAAGATTAAAACCAGATCACTAGCGAAAATACCGACAATGTCCTATTTTGCCAAGGGAACACACAATGTCATTAGATCTCAATACATACATTTTCATGTTTGTTAGATAGAAGTCCTTCCGTTGGGAAAAGGGTTACAAAAGGAAATCTGTCCAAAATGATAACGGTGACACTCATTTACAGAAGATTTTCTAATCCAAATGTGAACCCTAACCCGAGCCTAGACTCAAAGACAAAATATGTCTGTTCTCACAGACATTAAAAAATATCTTTAAACGTCTTATAGTGTTAGAGATGAGTTCTGGTTGGATTCCTTTCATTTTACCGAAAAAAAAGTACGAAGTTCGATGGATGTGTGTGTGTGTGTGTGTGTGTGTGTGTGTGTGTGTGTGTGTGTGTGTGTGTGTTCCTAGAAACTGGCTCAAGTTTAAAAAGAAACAACTGCTTCCAGTAAGAACCAAACCCTTAGCTTATAGCCATCAGATCTACCTTGAGATATACCTTGAAAGTAATTGAATATCAGCTCTTGTGAAATGTGTGGGACAGAGAGTGGTCTGCTTTCGCCTCCTTACAGTTGACCATTTCGCACTTAGCTAGGCCACATTCGTTGCCTGGGTTGTGGAACTGGCCCCATCTTGCCACCTTGCATATGGAACATTAGTTTTATACATACAAATTGTGGACTGTTCTTTGGAGTGTGTACAATTCATTCACTAAGCACCTACAGAAGTAAAGTTAACCACTTGATCGCACGACGATGGACGCCAAAGCACTCGATAGGTGAAAGGTCAAATGACAGTATGAATCACTGCGCATTTGGAGGTATGAGCCCTGTCTTTCATCTACATTACCACTGACAAAGACTTTTGCCCCAAACGTCTGGTTATGCCACTCTTTACGGATCACCTTTGCAACCGATTGTGTATTTTTGTTCTGCACGATTTTGACACAACCACAAAAAGACTTTGATCCGAAGGGCACAGCCTCATAGTAGTCACGAACATCAGCTGCAATACAACGTACATATCTGCATCTTTTAAGATCGATCGAACACAACAGCTGGTTTTTAAGCTACGTGGTGGCAAAAACATTTTCATTAAAAAAAACACACCAAAAACTTATATACATAGATAGCCAGATGTCTGTGGTGTGCTTTACTAAGTGAATGTAAGGGCAGTAGAGATGATAATGATCGTGACGGCGACAGCAGTAGAAGGCGTAAGCTGTATTTGGTTGTTCACGTTGGTTCTCTCCATCTTCCATCTGAAATTCAGCCCAGTTCACGTCGTTTTCATGCTGCTACATCTATCTCACCGTATACAGAATGACTCTCACATTCCTTCAGCTTACAATCGTTAGAGGTCTTCATACAGATACCATGCAACAACCGACCACGATCATCTCAAGGGACAGGTACACACGAGGTCTGTCCTGATGCATTCCACATGTGCTGACAAGTTTGGAAGTGGTGTCAGTTTTTAATTCATTGAAAAGAAAAATACATAAGACTGTCCAGTATACTGAAGTTCCAGAAACACCAAACAGCCTAAATGACATCTTGAACATCAACAGTCTGATACGATCAACGGAGGACAAAAGTTACAACTAAATACAAAAAACTCAACCAACACCACCCTCCGTATCATCTCCACCTTGCAACCCTCCCTCCCCTCTCGACCCATAAATACATTTGGACAACTACTTGAAAACAATGTCGATTCTTGTCCTGGAAAAGCTAAATCTCAACATCACATAACAATAGTGAAGTGAACCAGCAAGGTTCGTGCACCACTGTCTTTCATTATACACTCATACTCAACAGAGATGAAAATCATATAATGATTATAAGAGTTCTCAAAATGGCTTGCTTATGGTAAATATTTCACTTAATTACAAAGCAAGTATTGTATCAATGAAGAAATATACACGAGTGGACAAATTTCACAAATGTCAGATGTAAGCAACAAAAATATGGACTGCTGCTATTATTCCACCTTCACCGTCTTTCACAAATTTTTTTCAGACACTGAAAAAATTATTTTAAACAAAACGTCATTACGTGTCCACGATCATAAACAAGGCAACGTTGTATTGGTATTTGCTTTGAACTTTAAAAGAGTAAACAGAAATATACCATTTAGTAATTTAAACCCCAAACAAGCAATTTTTTTCAATGTGAGAATGGGAGTGTTTTTTTTTCACCCTTAACGACATTCATTCGACAAAGAGTGAAGAAGAAATAAATCCGTCCACCAAACCAGTATCAGTCTGCAGATCTGATACAATGTCCATTGTGTATGGGTTCAGCAACTTACAACTACTTCGCTATAAGTAAACTACAACCATGCTTGGCTACTTGTTCTTTGATGCCGAATGGAATATTCTGTGATAGTTCACTCTTGCATTCCATTCATTTTATTCTCTCCACTGGAATAAGTTCCCTGAACTTGTGTAGTGTAGTACTAAAGACTACATGTACATTTAAAGAAAAAAGCTAGAGATCCGAATTACCGCCACCGAGTCTTCGACATCTCTCCTGGATTGTCCTTCCCCATCTTCCTTTCTCTAAAACATTTTAATTCGAATGAACTATAGCAGCAGTAGTACTGGAATGAATTTCGTTAAGACGTGGAACCCCCCCCCCCCCCACCTCCCCCTCAAAAAAAAAAGTGGCAAACATGAAAGCGCTTTATTTTGCCACTCTTATGTAACGCCACCAAAACGTTTTTAACTTAAATTGCACCTGTTGATAAAGACGTATATATAGACGAACAAGAAGTAGGGAATACTAAGCTGTCAAATTACCCTTAATACTCGACCAAGTTTCAACACCGAACATGGCCAAATTAGACAAGGGAAACAAAAAACATGACAAGAGACGGGACTTCAATACGATCAAATTAACTGTAAAGAAGGGGAAAATAAAGCAAACAAAAGAAACGAACAAAACTGAACAAATAAATTACAAGGAAGACAAAGAATACATTGAATTTGAGGAATGTGCGGGAGAAACGTAAAACATTACAACCGTGGGGGGGGGGGGGGGGGGATCTCTATGTAAACGAAAACACTCACGGCGAGTACAACAAAACACTTTTGATGATCGGTGTAAAAAAAAAGCAAATTAAAATAATGGAGATGAGCAGTGTAAAAGGGGGAAAGTGAAATACCGAATATTCCTTCAAGCATGACTAGTGTAAAGATGGGCATGACACATCGAGAATGATCACCTTAACTGAGGAAAAAGAACCAAAGAAACGACATGAACACTGAATATGACCTACGACGAATATGACACTGATCATAACTAATCCAAAGAATGGAAACAAAATACTGAACACGATGACATAGCAGCTGAGAAACGAAACGTCCAATATCACCTGTGTAAAGATATGAAACACTGAATATCACAAAGCTACACAAGAGACATGAAACACTGGAATCGCTTGAGAAATACACAAAAAAAAAGATGAAATATTTTGGAACAATATCCCAAAACATAATCATGAAGCCAGTTTAGACAATGTAGAATCAAATCTTCATGAACCAAATGACGACTGAAACACAGTGTTAAGTGGGAAATGAGCCACTTCTTAGAATGATATCAATGAGCCACTTATTAGAATGATGTACCAAAACAGGAGGCCACGGTAAATAAAAGAAATCAATCATTGTTTGGGCATGTACAAAATAGAGAGAACCGATAGAGAATACAAATCACATAGTTTATACACTCAAGTATCAAGACAAGACAGAAGGAATGTAATGATAATTCAAATCAATGTAGTTTTGCCAGCTGGAATTTAAACAGCCAACACCGTACATTCCTTTTTCATACTTCCGAATACTCTGCTTGGTCTGGCATGTATGGGTGATTTCAAGTCAGACTGATAAAAATCTTTTTCACGTAGCGTTTTCCACCAGACACATCTTCTCCTGGGTGATGGTAAACTCATGGTGGCAGAGAGACACTTCAGAACATTGTAACAACTTCTCTTCCTGAATATGCCTTAACAATGTCATCTCATCCCGAAAATTTTCCACAACTTCCAGCATGTAACCCATGCGGCAGTCTTCTCTCTTCATTTTTACCCTCATGCATAAATATTCCAGAGAGCTTGCATATGTTTTGCACCAATCCAGAAACTGATGCACGATCATATCAGATGAATTGAGTGCAAATATTTTAGTCACAGGCGTTTCTGGTTTAAAGAGTTTATATAGACAATCAACACTACCTTGATCACATTCTGAAAACTTAATAGTACACTCCACCTTCAGCAAAGGATGGACTTTAGTTAAATGATCCCAAGCACCACAAGACACATTGTTTATTGTGTGTTCACAAGTAATCATACTAATGCAAAGGTTGGTCAGAGATGCGTTTACTTTTACCAGGTGGTTCAGCAACACTTCGCTAAAATAGCATGCCGGTACCTCCAGCTCCTTGAGGTTTGGAAACTTGGACAGAAAACGACTCAGTGGTGATGGTAGTTTATCAGATTCGTACCATGCATTGCACATGTGTACTGTTTCTGACCAGGTAACGACTAACGATGTGAGGAAGTGGCATCGAAGATCAGATGGTTTCAAATAACGAATACAGCGTTCTGATGGAAGAAAGGGCGTTTCGACGCCCTGGTGAGCAGTGATTTCAATTCGGACATGCTCTTTGGTCGTTATACACTTATGCAAGACGCTGTCCCAGTTAGGCTCAGGTCCAGACTCAAAGAATTTGATATTAGAAGTCATTATCTGTAACAACTGCAAGGCGCTGGAAGCAGTGAGAAGAGTTTGCACCATGCAGTCAAACGTCTCTGATTCCAGACAAAAACGCTGAGTTCGAAAAGTGACTTTACTGAGATAGGCTCCCAAATGAAGTAGTAGTTCCGCATGTTGTTGATACAAGTAATCACGGGTGGCGGCAGTCATTAGATTGAATATCGAGTTCTTATCACGGAGAACTTGTTTACAAGCGTCACTGACATTTTCATAAGTGTATATCGCCATGCGCAAGTCTAAAAACGATAGATACTTGCATGCATATGACCAGGTTTCTGTGGCCAATCGGCCCAGGGTCTCAGATGGCAGATCGCACGGTGCGTCTTCCATGCCAGTTGGTCTCTGTTTTTGGATGGCCCTGCTGTAGATAGGCTGAAGTGCAGTGTGTATCAGCACTTTCAGACAATGTTCATGATGTTCCTGCACTCACACACACACACACACACACACAGGCACACACAGGCACACACACACACACACACACACACACGCGCGCGCGGGCGCGCACGCACGCACGCACACATGAACATTAATACAGTTACAAATCTACATGATACAACCAATTACAAAAAAGTTGCTATTCCACGTAAAGTACAATGGACCAGAATAAGAAGTACAGAATGATAAATCAAGCAGCATAATAAGCAATGAAGTTTATCAGATTGACATACAGAAGTATAGATGCTGATGTCCTGATAAAAGTCCAAAAGACAAAATGGCGATGCATCTTCCGTACTATACATTCTCAGGCACGTTACAGGTGAAGATTTTACTTGTTGTCGTATGATACGTTACAGAAGTCTTTGTGACTTTTAGAGCAATAGAAGCTACTACGTTCTCTTCTTTTGTGTTCTTATGCAAGCAAGAGAGATGAATTCGCATCTCTTCAAGGGAAGGTGGGGGGAATGGTGAGCTTTTTTCCGTTAGACACACAATTTCATGATCTATTTGAAGTGACAGAATGTCTGTAAGGAAAATTAATTAATTAAATGTAAACAAAAAAAAAGCATATGAACGAACAAACATTGCGGAGAAATTTGGCATACAGTAGCCGTCAGTTGAATACAAAGTGACAATCAAAGTGCTGTTTGCCTTACAAAAGTAAAGAAAATAATGTTATGAATGTTCAGACGTAACAAAATCCACCGGTGTTAACAAAAAAACCCTGCGGCTAATATGCATGGCTTTTTTAAGGCTAACTTTGCTTAGATAGCATTTTCCTAAACACCATCCACTCCTAGTGAGTCAGAAATCTTAACATATTGTTTTGATATTGCTCTTTTCGATGTACCAAGGCCTTAACACGTGTGCTGTTGGAGGTGAACCACCACTTACAGTCAATATTTTCAATCTACGGAATTGATTAAACCTCCTACACCAGTTCGCGCGAGAGTTGTTTTTGACGTCCTATGTTAATTCACTTGAATAATGTTACAAACAAGAAAATTAAATACCATTACATGGCTTAGGTGTGTAGTTCTGCTATAAGAGAGCTGTCCATCAAGTGTGAATACTGCGTTTGTGAAACTGATTGATTTGCAAGTTTCTGTATCATTTTTACGTTCCTCATCCTGATTACTATTTACCGGACCAAAACGTCGACAATTTGTTTTTCTTTTTGTTTCCTTATTGCTGTGCGTATGTGCGTGAATTCCTGTTCATAAAAATGTTCTATTTTATGCATTATACACATCTCCTAGGACGTCTGAGAAAGACATATTTGTCGAAAGACTTCACAGTTTTTGATGGGTCTGTTTGAAAACTAAATTGAAATGCAGAGTACATTGGTACGTTGGTACGAGCAGATGATTTGTTTGAGAGTGAAGATTTTCCACAAAGAGATTCCTTTCTTACCATTTCCATCTGACAGTAATTTGATTACAAACTTTACCTATTAATAATTACCATTACATTTTCTTTCATTTTGCAACCAGCAAAAACAGCAAGGAAGGGAATCCTCTCATTTTGCTCCAATACAACTACTTTCTAAGCTGACAGTAAAAGAAAAGTTATATGGATCTGTATAACATATGATTGTTACATTGTCCACACTATACAGTACAGAGAAGACGTGATCAAATCGTCACACAAATAAGTGTCAAAATTCATTGAATTTGAGGTGGGTTAATCAATATTCTAACACTGAGCAGACTCAGAGGGACCACAGCATTACTTAAACAAGTACCAACAGACAAATGAACACAGCAAACAAGGTCCACCGTGAGACATGTTAGATAACCTTACCTACATGTCATTACAACACTTTCACGCAGCAAAAAATCATTCAATCTTCATTTTAGTTACATTTTGACATGTACTCACTTACGCTGTGCTTGTCATCCAGAGTCGCAGAGTCATTCAAAGAAAAAATATACTTTTCAACTCTCCCCCACACCACCCTTACAGTATTGTGTTACCGATATTGCTGATGCAGCATGATACACAGATTAACTTTATAATCTACTTGCAAAGTGAAACGACTGCAGGCAGAAATCTAAACAAATCTTAAATAAATGTCAGCGAACCGCCCAGAGAAACGTGGACAAACGAGTCACAAGACAACACACAACGCGTTTCAACCTCTTAGGTCTTCCTCAGGTGAAATAAAGACAGACAAAATAACGAAATAATGAATCAAACGCCTTCCTTGCGCTGAACTCAGAAGCAATCTGAAGCGATCAAAGCTAAGTGCATTTTCGTTATTTTGTCTGTCTTTATTTCACCTGAGGAAGACCTAAGAGGTCGAAACGCGTTGTGTGTTGTCTTGTGACTCGTTTGTCCACGTTTCTCTGGGCGGTTTGCTGACATTTATTTAAGATTTGTTTATAATCTACGTCAGATTCATGAGAGAAGATGGGGAGAAATCCACATGATACATTTACAGGCAAGATTTCTGTTCTGACCCTGTCCACTGATGAGTGGCAATCTTCCCTTCCATGGAAAATATTTTAGAAAAAAAAAAACTACCAGGACCAGTGTATCCAACAGATGGTCTCTGATTCTTCTTTTTCTTTTCAAAATAAATACAGACTGTTTTAAAAGTGAATGACTGTTTGACGATTATCTTAAAGTTCTTCCTGAAAATCTGGCTGTCCTCTTTACAAGTTTTATTTCTATAGTCCAGAGACTGCCTGTACAAACAGATACAATTCTTGGTTGCATGTTGAAACATAATGTCATAAATGTGACATAGAACAATTCACTGCACAGTTTCGGCACGTACTTGAATGTCCGTTCTTCTTTTCTGTGAACAGAAATCTAAACCTACCACAAAAATGTTCTTCAGATACTCTTAATCCCTCAAATTCCATCAAATTCAATACCAAAAACATGGCTAGGTTAATTAAATCAGTAAACTTTCTTCAGCTAATTGAAAAGCCCCTGCAACATCGACATTTTAACCGCCGGCCGGTTATCTGCTCACATGTATGTGTGTGTGTGTGTGTGTGTGTGTGTGTGTGTGTGTGTGTGTGTGTGTGTGTGTGTGTGTGTGTATGTGTGTGTGTGTGGACAGATAGATAGATAGATAGATAGATAGATAGACAGACAGACGGATGGATACAGTATAATATGTTTGGAAAAAAGTGATATGCAATGTATGATTTCATGCCCACCCACCCACCCTACCCCCTCCCACTCCTCTCCACCCACACACACTCACAATATCCCTGTAGGTTTTTTCTCTTTTTGTGTGAATAAATTCTTTGCCCCATCTCCGTCTGTGTTTGTCTTGTCTTGGTAAAACATGTCTGTTTCCATCCACTGTTAGGATCGATTATGAGTGTCCCTCACAACTGTGTTCTAGCCATCATGCAAAGCATTGCCATAGAAGTCATCTTGGTATTGGACACACGATAACAGTGGTTGGTCTGCTTCCCAATGTTCTGTGGAAGTGGAGGTGGTGGGGAAAGGGTGAACCGATCGACATCAAACTATTCAAACATAAAGCACTACTCAACATTACACACAGAAGTATGCTCTCTCTCTCTCTCTCTCTCTCTCTCTCTCTCTCTCTCTCTCTCTCTCTCGTGTGTGCACACGCATGCACTCGCTCATACGCTCTCTGACGCACATAGAGACACATTAGAGCATGCAACCAGAGAGAAATAGAGAGAGGGGGAGGAATGAAGGGAGGTAGGAAATGAGAGACTGACTGACCGACAGGTGATGAATGACACAGGCTGGCAGGGACAGACAGATTAGGACAGATATACAGAGAGAGAGAGAGAGAGAGAGAGAGAGAGAGAGAGAGAAAGAGAGAGACAGACAGACAGGCAGACAGACAG
>JADBJO010030187.1:12500-18183 GCA_016801955.1 Conus betulinus | reverse complement strand
TCCCGCCTTGGCACCTGTTAGGTTTTGTGTCAGGGGGGTGAGGATCTGAATGGAGGTGGGGGTCTTTTAGTATCAGTTTGTGTTTCACCCACCTGCAAGTGTTTTGCTAGTGTAGTTTTCCCCTTTTCCGTTACTTTGATTAATGCGCCTTTTTTTTTTTTTTTTTTTTTTTTCCAATGATTTTCTGTTGTCCATTGTGTGGTTTTCCTTTTTTGTAGATCTTTCAACTGTCTTTGTGGTTGAAAAGTCTTCACGTTGTCTTTTTCTTTGTTACATTGATACACAAGTTTCTGTTTTTGTTTTGTTTTAGATGGGGAACATTTTAGTGATACTGTGATCACAGTTTTTTAGAGTGGGCGCTAGCTGTCTGTTCTTCATCATTTGTTTGCCCATAAGTCTTCCGATGAATTTTTTTTGATAATATTTATCATTTTATTATTTATTTGTTATTTATTTATTTATTTGTTTTTACTTTTTTTTTTTCTCACTGACTCTTATAATGCCCACATAGAGAGTTTGTCTTAAAATCAGAAGCCCCCAAGAATGGGGATGGTTGCGTGTGTGTGTTTGTGTGTGTGTGTGTGTGTGTGTGTGCGCGCGCGCGCGCGCGCGCGCGTGTGTGTGAGCTTTATCAGTACCACGGTTGTACTTCAGCTCTGAAGTGGGAAGTGGCAATCTCCCTAGAGGGGCAGCATGCTGCGCCGCATTTTCGTTGAAGGAGGCTGTTGACCGCATCAGCCTCAGAGCTGTGCCGGCCCCTGATTATTTTCACCGTCACACAGTACTAGTCTGCGCATAGCTGGTGGGGGGAAAGAAGCAATCATGTGATTGATTCAGTGGCTTGTGTAAAAAAAAAAAAAAAAAAAAAAGGGGGGGGGGGGGGGGGGGGGGGGGATTGCTCGAGGCAGGAGCGGCATCCGATTTCAGTGAGGAAGATGGACAAAAGAAGCAGCGATGTTTCAGATTCCACAAGCTCATTGATCTCCCGTAGTGGTGATCGATTCAAGTGCGATGCACTATCCTTTGTTCTGGAAATGGGGCGTAAAGATTTTGTTTGCTCTAATACCTGTTGTGTTTTGAAAGCTTGGTGAATGTGTGCAATGATACCCGTTTGTGTAAGGAAGCTGCGGAGCGGAAGGCATGAGTGTGTTAGCCGGTGTTCATGCATGAATTAAGGCTTTCTTCCATATGCACTTTTAGATATAGGGACCCAACGTATCCCCCACACTTCAGCGTTGTTGCTATTGTAGGGTGGTTACAAAGCGGGGAGATTGTAGGTGGAAACTGAAACATTAAGATAAGCATAGAGTTACTGAGCCGCCAAAGGAACCAACAAACAAAGTTACAAAACAGACCTATTGGGTCATACGTCAAGCAGGACAAGCGACATCAAGGCACACGGAAATAAAGGAGAAAAAACAAGCAGTCCTTTATCTTCTTGAATCTGCAGCAAAACTGTGGCGTGGATGAAAAGCAATAAATTAAAAAAAAAAAAAAAGAAAAAAAAAAAAAAAAAAGAAAAGAAAGAAAAAAAATACGGAACTTGAGAAGGAGGAAGGGGAGAAGATGGAGATTTAGAATGAATTATTTTAGAGACAAATGATAATGGATTGTAATCATATTATGAAAAACGATAATAATGATTATAGTAAACAACAACAATAGCGATGATAGTAACAACAATGATGATGATCAAGGAGGAAGAAGAAAAAGGAGAAGACTGTTTATGATAATGATAGCAGTAATGATGATGATGATAATTATGGGAGTGATAAGGATCATTAATAATAGTAATAATGATAATAATGAAAGAGGAAAGACATCAAGGATAACAATCTGATAATGATTACGATAACAAAACTGATATGATGATAATAATAGTGAAGATGGGAAAGATAGTAATATGAAAGCAAATGCATAACAATTTAGAAAGAATGAAGGGGAATAACGTTCATCATTGAGTACTAACAGTAACACTGATATTTTTTTTCATGATAATTATGGTAATGATGATGATGATGATAATAACGATGATCATAAAAAAAACAATGATAACAGTAATAATAAAAAAAATGATAATAATAGTAACAGTAATGATGATATAGAAATGGGAAAGATAGTAGGATAAAATCTGACAATGATTGCAATATCAAAACTATTAATGATAATGATAATAGTGAAGATGGGAAAGATGGTAATATAAAATCAAATGCATAACAATATAGAAAAAAGGGAAGAAAGTTCATCATAGAGTACTAACAGTGACACTAATATTTTTTTTTACTACTTCTACTACCACTACCACTATTACTACTGCTGCTGCTGCTGCTGCTGCTGGTGGTAATAAAGTTGGTAATAATATGACAGTAGTAATAACAACAACATCAAG
This sequence comes from Conus betulinus, assembly GCA_016801955.1. Taxonomy (NCBI): domain Eukaryota; kingdom Metazoa; phylum Mollusca; class Gastropoda; order Neogastropoda; family Conidae; genus Conus; species Conus betulinus. The sequence goes on along the minus strand of JADBJO010030187.1, from coordinate 15,794 downwards.
GATAATATTTCACATTTTGTTGCTATTATTACTGTTATTGTTGAAATTGATGTTGTTTTTGTTAGTTTGATGATAATGAAAATACCAGTTATTTTCCTCCCGGTTCGGTTTTTTTTTTTTTTTTTTTTTAATTATCATTATGATTGTGGTCTGATGATCATAACACCATGTTATTTTCCTCCTTTTTTTTTCATAAATCATCATGATGATTCTAGTCTGTCTCTGCTCCTCCTTCAGCTCATTCCGCTTCTTTTTCAGTTGCATTTTGTCTTTTTTGTTTTGTTTTGTTTTTACCCATACTACAGTTTGCTCACAGATCGAAGAGATCAGCGACTGCATGTCCGTTCTTTGTGTTTCCATTGTTTTGAATGTTACTCGTTCTTCCTGAGGAAGACCCCGTCGGTCAAAACGCGTCGTGTCGGTCTGGTCATTGGTTTGTTCCTTCGTATGGTGGCTCAGTCGTTCTGTTTCTGCTTTTATTGTACTCCCAGTTCTTAATAGAACTTTCCAGTGGGAAACGAAGAAATGCTGTCTGTGTGTCTGTCTGTCTGTCCGTGGTCAAAATGTGTGTCCACTCGTTCCAGACAAAACTTCTGGGCCGATCTTTTTCTTGTTTTTTTATTTTCTTTTTTTAAGATGGCTTTCTTGTTTGTGTGTGTGTTTGTTTTTTAATAGGACAGGACTGTGTGTGTGTGTGTGTGTGTGTGTGTGTGTGTGTGTGTGTGTGTGTGTGTGTGTGTGCGTGCGTGCGTGCGTCTGTTTGTCTGTCTGTCTGTCTGTCTGTCTGCGTGTGTGTTTATGTGTGTGCGCGCGCACTTGCATGTGTGTATTGTGGCACCCTTAGAGGGGCCATGTATGGTTACTGGTCTGTAATAACACTGAAGCGACACTGTTGTCTGTTCTGTTCGTCTGTCATTGTTTCTTCCTCTTTCTCTCCCTCCCACCCCCCCACCCCCACCCCCGCCCCCAGTGCAACCGCTGTCTGCTCTCTCTCTCTCTCTCTCTCTCTCTCTCTCTCTCTCTCTCTCTCTCTCTGCTCGAGCCTGAGGATCTTCATGGATACTGCCATGCTGGGGCAAAATAGCAACTGTCAGGGGAGGTAATGAGCCAGTCATTGCAGCTGAATAAGCAGACCAGAGGCAGGATCTGTAAATGTGCATTGTATAAGCCTCTCACTTCCCTCCCCCTCCCATCCTATACTTCTCTCTCTATCTCTCTCTCTCTCTCTCTCTCTCTCTCTCTCTCTCTCTCTCTCTCTCAATCGCTCTAGTTTTTATTGCGGCTGTTGTGAACTTGAAAAGGATGTTTTTTTTCTCTCTCTCTCTCTCTCTCTCTCTCTCTCCTCTCTCTCTCTCTACTCTCTAGTTCTATTGTGGCTGTTGTCTACTTGGAAAGGATTTTTTTCCTCTCTCTCTCTCTCTCTCCTTTTCAGTAGCGTACACAGTGTACAGGGTGAGGTCTAGATGGGGGGAGGGGGGGGGGGTGGGGGAAGGATACAGATGTTTATCGATTCAGGGTTCACTTGTAGAGGTAAATTACCAATACGGACCAAATACCGACAGAAATAGTCTTTATGCAACTGCATACCAATAGTTTTTCTTTCTCCTTTTTTTAATTTTTTTTTTTTTTGAGAGTAGGAATATGGACAGCTGCGTTGCTTTGGAGACAGGAATATGGACCGCTGCATCGGCAGCATTTTTTTTTCTTTTATCACCCACGCTATGCCCAGGTTACTTTTTTTTTTTTTTTTAATAATGTTTTTACCTTTTTGTCGTTGCTGAGTTTGCCATACTGCTTACAAAATTACTAGCACAGTCACTGATATGCCATTGAAAAGTAAAGCATCTTCTTTCTCTCGTCTTTATCTTTTTCTTGCTCTGGTGTGTGATGCGGCCCCTCTGGTGCTGGCTGCCTCCTGTTCTTCCGCTTCTAAGCTGTCTGTCTGGCTGGCTGTTTATCCATCTCTTTTGTCTGTCTCTACTGGTCTATCTTTCGGTCTGTTTATTGATCCTTTCTTTTATCTGTCTATCTATGTCTGTCAGTAGTATTGCTTTTATATGTATCGGTTGCATGCGGAAGACTAGCTCACTGGTCAAACGATTAGGGATTAATAATAATAATAATAATAATAATAGTAATAATAATAATAATAGTGATGATAATAATAATCATCATAATGATGCAAACACACTAACCAATAGGCAACAAAAACAACTTGGATCTTGGTAAATAAATGAACAAAAGCAAAAATCTGATAATCTATCAATAGTTAAGATGTTAGCAAACAAAAACAAACAAACAAACGAACAATCAAAAAAGCATGTTACACTGCAAGTGGTTTTGGTCTCTCAAACCAAATGGAGCTCTGTTGCAGCTTTAGCTTCGTCAACATCGCAGAGTAACATTAAAAAATATAAAAAAAAAAAAAAAAAAAAAGAAGAAGAAGAAGAAGAAGAAGAAGATCCTTTATCAACATCGCAAACTAACAATTTAAAACAAACAAAGAAAAAGAAGGAAATCTTCAACAGCACCCCAGAGGAACTAAAAAACAATCATTATCAACATCACAGAGTAACAGTTTATAAGAGAGAAAAAAGAAGAAAAGGTTTAAAAAAAAAAAAAATCAACATCGCAGAGTAACAATTTAAGGAGAGGAAAAAAAAAAAAGAAAAGAAGAAATGTCTTTTTTTTCTTTTTTTAAACAAAGAAGAAAAGATCAAAACACACACACACACACACACACACACACACACACACAACACACACACACACACACACAAGAAAAAAAGTTCGTCATCAACTTTGCAGGATAACAAATTAAAGGGGGGAAAAAAATGAAGAAGAAAATGTTAAAAAAGAAAAAAAAAAAAAAAAAAAAAAAAACAAAAGAAGTAGAAGATCATTATCAACATTGCAGAGTAACAATTTGAATAGAAAAAAAAAAGAAGAAAAGGTTGAGAAAAAAAGAGAAATAAAAGGAAACCAAATGAAGAAAAAGTTCACCATCAGTATTGCAGAGTACCAATTTAAAAGAGACAAATTTAAAAAAAAAAGAAGGGGGGGGGGGGGGGGGGGGGGGCAAAAGAAGAAGATCAATAACAACATTTCAGAATAGCAATTTAAAGAGAAAGTTAAAAAAAAAAAAATGAAGGAGAAGAGGTAAGATTATCCCGTGGCCCCTCATGCTCTCTCTTGGGTTGCGGGGGGGGGGGGGGGGGGGGGGGAGGGGGGGGGGGGGGAGTGACCACAGTTCCAGTTCCCTCACCATGGCCACGCCCCTGTGGAGTTTGTGTC
>JADBJO010030187.1:0-7500 GCA_016801955.1 Conus betulinus | reverse complement strand
CAATATAGTATAAAACAGTGCAGTACAATGCAATACAGTACAGAACAATGCAGAACAATGCAATACAGTATAACAGTACAGTACAAGGCAGTATAGTATAAAACAGTACAGTACTATGCAATACTGTACTGTACAAAACAGTGCAGTATGATGCAATACAGTATAAACAATGCGGTGCAATGCAGTACAGTACAAAACAATGCAGTATAATGCAATATAGTATAAACAATACAGTGCAATGCAATACAGTACAAAACAGTGCAGTATGATGCAATACAGTATAAAACAATACTGTATGATGCAATACAGTATAAAAAAACAATGCAGTATGATGCAATACAGTATAAAACAATACAGTGCAATGCAATACAATACACAAAACTGCAGTATTGCAATACAGTACAATAAGAGTACAGTGCAATGCAATACAGTATAAGACAGTACAGTACAGTACAGTACAGTACAATGCAGAATAGTATGAAACAATGCAGTACAACGCAATACAGTACAAAACACTGCAGTACACTGCAATATAGTATAAAAACAGTGCAGTGCAATGCAATACAGTACAAAACAATGCAGTACAGTGCAGTATAGTATAAAAGTGCAGTGCAATGCAATACAGTACAAAACAGTGCAGTACAGTGCAATATAGTATAAAACAGTGTAGTGCAATGCAATACAGTACAATACAGAGCAGAATAATGCAATACAGTATCAGACAGTGCAGTGCAGTGCAATACAGTACAGTGGAATACAGAGCAGAATAATGCAATACAGTATAAGACAGTGCAGTGCAGTGCAGTGCAATACAGTACAGTGCAATACAGAGCAGAACAATACAGAGCAGAACAATGCAATACAGTATAAGACAGTGCAGTGCTGTGCAGTGCAATACAGTACAGTGCAATACAGAGCAGAATAATGCAATACAGTATAAGACAGTGCAGTGCAGTGCAATACAGTATAGTGCAATACAGAGCAGAACAATACAGAGCAGAACAATGCAATACAGTATAAGACAGTGCAGTGCAGTGCAATACAGTACAGTGCAATACAGAGCAGAACAATACAGAGCAGAACAATGCAATACAGTATAAGACTGTGCAGTGCAGTGCAGTGCAATACAGTACAGTGCAATACAGAGCAGAATAATGCAATACAGTATAAGACAGTGCAGTGCAGTGCAATACAGTACAGTGCAATACAGAGCAGAACAATACAGAGCAGAACAATGCAATACAGTATAAGACAGTGCAGTGCAGTGCAGTGCAATACAGTACAGTGCAATACAGAGCAGAACAATACAGAGCAGAACAATGCAATACAGTATAAGACAGTGCAGTGCAGTGCAATACAGTACAGTGCAATACAGAGCAGAACAATGCAATACGGTAAAGAACAGTATAGTACAATGCAGTATAGTACAATACAAGCAGAACAATGTAATACAGTACAATACAGAGCAGAATAATGCAATACAGTACAATACAGAGCACCTGTGGTGTGCCAAGGCCTGTGGTGTGCCGGGGCCTGTAGTGTGCCAAGGCCTGTGGTGTGCCAAGGCCTGTGGTGTGCCGGGGCCTGTAGTGTGCCAAGGCCTGTAGTGTGCCAAGGCCTGTAGTGTGTCAAGGCCTGTGGTGTGCCGGGGCCTGTGGTGTGCCAAGGCCTGTAGTGTGCCAAGGCCTGCCTGTAGTGTGTCAAGACCTGTAGTGTGCCGGGGCCTGTGGTGTGCCCGGGGCCTGTGGTGTGCCAAGGCCTGTGGTGTGCCAAGGCCTGTGGTGTGTCAAGGCCTGTAGTGTGTCAAGACCTGTAGTGTGTCAAGGCTGTGGTGTGCTGGGGCCTGTGGTGTGTCAAGACCTGTAGTGTGTCAAGGCCTGTGGTGTGTGCCAAGACCTGTAGTGTGCCGGGGCCTGTGGTGTGCCAAGACCTGTAGTGTGCGGGGGGCCTGTGGTGTGCCAAGACCTGTAGTGTGCCGGGGCCTGTAGTGTGCCAAGGCCTGTGGTGTTGGTGCGGGGCCTGTAGTGTGCCAAGGCCTGTGGTGTGGGCCGGGGCCTGTGGTGTGCCAAGACCTGTAGTGGTGTGGCGGGGGGCCTGTGGTGTGTGCCAGGGCATGTAGTGTGTGCCAAGGCCTGTAGTGTGCCAGGGCCTGTGGTGTGCCAGGGCCTGTGTGTGTGCCAGGGCCTGTAGTGTGCCAAGGCCTGTAGTGTGCCAAGGCCTGTAGTGTGCCAAGGCCTGTAGTGTGCCAAGGCCTGTAGTGTGCCGGGGCCTGTGGGTGTGCCGGGGCCTGTGGTGTGCCGGGGGCCTGTGGTGTGCCCGGGGCCTGTGGTGGTGTGCCAAGGCCTGTAGTGTGCCAAGGCCTGTAGTGTGCCAAGGCCTGTAGTGTGTCAAGGCCTGTGGTGTGCCGGGGCCTGTGGTGTGCCGGGGCCTGTGGTGTGCCAGGGCCTGTAGTGTGCCGGGGCCTGTAGTGTGCCGGGGCCTGTGGTGTGCCGGGGCCTGTGGTGTGCCGGGGGGCTGTAGTGTGCCGGGGGCCTGTAGTGTGCCGGGGCCTGTAGTGTGCCAAGGCCTGTGGTGTGCGGGGGCCTGTGGTGTGCCAAGGCCTGTGGTGTGCCAAGGCCTGTGGTGTGCCGGGGCCTGTAGTGTGCCAAGGCCTGTGGTGTGCCAAGGCCTGTAGTGTGCCGGGGCTGTGGTGTGCCAAGGCCTGTAGTGTGCCAAGGCCTGTGGTGTGCCGGGGCCTGTAGTGTGCCAAGGCCTGTGGTGTGCCAAGGCCTGTAGTGTGCCGGGGCCTGTGGTGTGCCAAGGCCTGTAGTGTGCCAAGGCCTGTGGTGTGCCGGGGCCTGTGGTGTGCCGAGGCCTGGCTGTAGTGTGCCGGGGCCTGTGGTGTGCCAAGGCCTGTGGTGTGCCGGGGCCTGTAGTGTGCCAAGGCCTGTAGTGTGTGCCAAGGCCTGTAGTGTGCCGGGGCCTGTGGTGTGCCAGGGCCTGTGGTGTGCCGGGGGCCTGTAGTGTGCAAAGGCCTGTGGTGTGCCAAGGCCTGTGTGTGTGCCGGGGCCTGTGGTGTGTGCCAAGGCCTGTAGTGTGCCGGGGCCTGTGGTGTGCCAAGGCCTGTAGTGTGCCGGCCTGTGGTGTGCCGGGGCCTGTGGTGTGCCGGGGCCTGTGGTGTGCCAGGGTGCCAGGGCCTGTAGTGTGCCAAGGCCTGTGCCAAGGCTGTAGTGTGTGCCAGGGCCTGTAGTGTGCCAAGGCCTGTGGTGTGCCAAGGCCTGTAGTGTGTCAAGGCCTGTGGTGTGCCAGGGCCTGTGGTGTGCCGGGGCCTGTGGTGTGCCGGGGCCTGTGGTGTGCCGGGGCCTGTGGTGTGTGTCAAGGCCTGTAGTGTGCCAGGGCCTGTGATGTGCCGGGGCCTGTGGTGTGCCGGGGCCTGTGGTGTGCCGGGGCCTGTAGTGTGCCAGGGCCTGTAGTGTGCCAGGGCCTGTGGTGTGCCAAGGCCTGTGGTGTGCCAAGACCTGGTCTCCACAGATGGTCGCCCTGGCCGTTCTGCGATGTTGGACTATCCGTCGATGGTTGGTTAGGGGGGGTGTGTGTGGGGGTGGGGGGGGGGGGGCGGTGGGATGGTTGGTTGTGTGTGTGTGTTTTGTTGTTGTTGTTGTTTTTGTGGAGGGAGTTGGTGATGTGTGTGTGTGTGTGTGTGTGTGTGTGTGGGGGGGGGTCTTCTCCTCCACCTTCCTCCTTCAACAGTTCTCTAGTGGATGATTCTAGCAAGCCCTTGGATATTGTTACAAGGCCATACCAACGTAGTTTTCTCGTCTAAAACTACTTTCAAGTTGATATTTGTATGATCGTATATGCGGCTTGATGGTTTGACACATTTTTTTTTCATTGGCGATATAATCAGTGTGTCTCATGTTATGTATCTGATGTTTGGAATCCAGATTGCATCAGTGCAATAAGCGAAAATGTGATCTATTCAGTACAGCATTTTGCAGTGAAACGTAGTGACGGACAGTACAGTAAAGTAAATTCGTCCATCATGAACTCCGTTGTTATTGTCTTCTTCATCATCATCAACACCACCACCACCACCATCATTATCATACCTTATGGTTGTTACCAAACAAAAGCTGACGTCAGAGTTGCTAACGAGGTCATTGACATGACTGTCATCTCCAGAATTGAAGTGTCCATTTGACTCGAACGCGTCACCTGCTAATGGATGGTGAGAGCGGTAGAATTACGGTCCAGTTTTGTCCGTGGGTTAAATGGATCCACAGAGAATGAAACCACGTGTGTCTGCCTCGTGAAGGCTAGCATCAGTAGATAATGGCTCTAAGGAACCATTCCAGCTTTGGTGAAATCCCTGTCCTAGGATCTTTAATGTGTAGAGAGTATTTGTGTGTAGGTATGTGTGCGTGATGTCGGTGTTCGCGACAATGTCGACAGTAATCAGTAACATTTGTTGTGTGAAGTATCCCCCTACCATTTTTTTTTTTCTTTTCTTTCTAACATCGTCACAATGACCGTTGCCGCCATCACCATTACTGATGTCACGATCATGGCTACCACTATAACGAAAAATACGAGAATGAAAATCCTAATTGTGATGGCAGTTTTCCTGTCTTTTTTGTTGTTGTTGTTGTTTTGTTTTTTTTTTGTTGTTTTTTTTTAATCATAATTAAAGATTCTTCAGGATAGACATGATATAAAAGTTGCTGCAGTTATTATTTTTCTCTGTTAGTGTTAAAGTTACCAAATTTGTCACAAATGTTTATACTGTTGCGTCTTTAACTGTACCCAACTACCACTGATTTAAAAATGAATTCTAAACATGTAACTTACCAATTCTTCTTTTCAGAGTTGTCCTTTTTTATTGATCGTGCAAGACACAAATAAACACAGAAAACAAGGTGAAGAGTAACACTTATTGAATGCACAGTACAGTATGAAACAGACGAGTGCATTTTTTGAAAAGAAAAAGAATGTCTTGGTCAGATAGGTCAAACCGCAGACATAACAAAAAGAAGATTCTTGGTCAGATAGGTCAAACTGCAGACATAACAAAACAAAAACAAAAAAAAAATGTGTCTTGGTCAAATAGGTCAAACCGCAGACATCAACAAGATGCGAAGCATATAAACGTACTCTCAGTTTATCTTCCAGAAAACACATCACAATCAAACATGCGTCATAATGTATTTGACGTCACAGTCAAACCTGCGACATAATGTTTTTCGTCACTGAGGTATTCCATAAAGAAGCGAACCTGTTTTGGGGCCGTTAAAGCCGTTAGTAAAAGCTATTCTGGAAAAAATATAAAACATCGGGCATCGTCCGTGACCCATAATGAACATGCCTACAAATTTTCAGAAAGATCGGCCCAGAAGTTTTGTCTGGAGCGAGTGGAACACATTTTGACCACGGACTGATACACACACACAGACAGCATTTCTTCGTTCCCATTGTAAAGTACTCGCTGTTCTATAAGAACTGGGAGTACAAAAAATGGATGAAACAAAGATAGCCCAGATCGCAGATATTCTGTAGTGGGTAAGCGTCACAGCACACATTGTTCTGTTTGTTCCTTTGCATCTCGGCTTGCTTTTCGGTTAAGGCTACACTCCGTTTCAGTCCCCAACAAAATTCTGCCGTGTACATGAACTACATGTTTGAGTGGTGTATTAGCGCGTGCAGTGTGCGATTATCTTTTCTTTTCTTTGAAACCAAAGTATTTCAGCTCTGTGTTCGTGTTATCAACTGTCACCTCAGGAGGAGGTAACTCTCTCCCCCTCGCCCTCTTCCTGAACAGGGTTACCACTGTGGGACTTGCTTCTCCCCAGGTTGACCTGAGTGCTGTACAGTTGGACGATGGTTCTCGTTTGTCCTTCGATTGGAAGAACATAGAAATGGTGATACCGTTTCCGCTGTGTGCCTTTTGTATATGTTTCTGTGTAAACTCTTACAAGTGTATACAAGCATACTTGCATATATACACACTTCCTGTTACACAAACACACTCTGTAGCACGCATTTGCTCTCTGTCTGTCTCTCTCTGTCTCTGTCTCTCTCAGCCTCTGTCTGTCTGTCTCTCTCTCTCTCTCTCTCACACACACACACACACACACACACACACACACACACACACACACACACACACACACACACACACGCACACACATACACACACACACACAGTGGTTTATTATTGTGTTACCCCACTCTCATTTCATTTAAAACGGTAAGGAAAGGGACATAGTGTAAATCAAGGGGGGCTACCCATGTTACTTTGTACAAAGGCTTGTCTGTTCGTGTCCATGGCTGATGGTATTGTGGAAAAACAGATGGTCATTGTGTTGGTATGACACATACTCACTGAAAGAAAACAGATGGACGTTGTGTTGGTGTGTGACACACATACTGACTGATAGCATCAGGAACTTTTTTTTTTTTTTTGGGGGGGGGGGGGGGGGGGGGAGGGGAGGGTGTCAGCAAGCGCATTGTTATTTTGGGGGGTTTGTTTTGAGTTTGCCATTGTAGGTTACTTTCTTTTTTCTCCACATTTATTTCTTTTGTTGTAAGGATATGTGTCATATCAACTAGCCATCATAAAAAAAAAGGAGTTTTGCTTATCAGGCACTCACAGGAGTATGATCACTTAACAAGAAGCACAACAACACAAAAAAGAATGGCGGGCTCACATGCTCAGTCTGTGCTATTCTCACCAGACTGGAATTCCCCACAAGATGCAGAAAGGCATTAAAAGAAAAGTATTAAACTGCAAACAACACAAAACAAATTGAATAAGAAAAAAAAAAGGAGGGGGGTGGGGGGGGGGGGGGGGGAGGGGGAGACACAGAGTGGAAGACTGTCAGTTCACAGGCAAGAAAAACAAACACTCCAGGGTGTTGACTTCAGCGGTTCTGCTCAGTGGAACCAATCTAGTCTGTGCGCTGGTTCTTTGCTGTGCTGCTGCTGTTGTGCGTTTGTTGTATGCTGTGCGTGCCATGCAGCTGGAGCTCACTGTGGTCCCCTATGATCGAGCTGGTCCCGCCTGTTATGGCTCCAGTTGAGCGTTGAACTCGCGGTGTTTAAAGCCATTAAGGGTAAAGAACGGTGAGGGCTTGGGAGTGCAAGAGGCTGAAAGGCAGGCGGTGGTGACCAGCGCTTAAAAGCAAATGGAGAAGTACCAGAGTGACGCGTCTCTGTTCGAGGATCATCGGTGTTGGGAACACAAAAAGGCACACACACACAAAACAAAAAAAAAAATAAAGAAAACCGGGATGAAAGGAGGTGGACGTAGATGAAGGACGAGAGAGGGAGGGAGGGAGGTGAAAGAATGGAGATCCCTCCCTTTCCTACCTCTCCCCTCCGTTACTTTTCTGTTTGTGGCTAAAAGACTCCAGGATCATGCGAACAGTGGAAACACTTGAACACTATGGTACAAATGCATCAGCTGGGGATGAGAACATCACGTGTGTGACCAATTTTTGATTACCCTGCCATATGAGCAGCCAC
>JADBJO010030186.1:12500-18185 GCA_016801955.1 Conus betulinus | reverse complement strand
CTTTCATCCCTACCGCCCCCGTCCTCGCAGGCACCTGCACGTGCTCGCGAACACCTATGCGGACGCATAAATTAGCTGGGGCTCAACGGTCAGCTACACGGATGCAAAAATTATCCCGTGCCGATTAGGATCAAACAATTTCCGAGGCGATTGGTGACTAGACTAAATCCCTCCCCTCTCACCCCTGATGGGTGAATGACAGTTTGTCGGAATTTGATTCGGCAAGAGACATTCATAAAACTAGGCACACACCGGCTCAGCTTCACTGACCCCTCAGGACTGCCTGTAGACAAGAGCAGAGGAAGACAAAGGGACAGAGGCCTAGGAAACTCTTGGTAACTCCTTGATCTCAAGTCATTCCCTGTTCCTTCCCAGGAAAAGTGAGTTGGAACTCTGTTTTACATTTTTGAATCTATATATTGATTTTATGTATGCTGTGTGTGTTAGCATTGTAACTCTGTACAAATGCTTAGCAACATTTATCAAACTGATGAATGATATATTTTTGTGTAGTAGTTTGATTGCCATCATATGGCAAAAGCTCTCTCCCAGTGGTTTTGATTCTTTCTAACAATCTGACCACTGCTCTTTGTGTTCCCCCTGACTTTTGTCAGTATGCAACCCTGTCTGTTAAGATAATAATTCAATGATTAATTTGGATCAGGAAAACAGTATGCCTGTGCTAGGTAAAAAACTGCTACTCTGATTTATAAATACTGGTGATTATTGGAATGATTTGTAGTGTATGACTTTAAGTCTACACTACATGTGTACTGGGACTAAGCATAGCCCAAGTCAGTGTGATTTAATTCATATGAACCAAGGAAGAGTTGTATACTAAAACTGTAACATTGTATTACTGTCTCCTACCCTTTTGTGAGCTTAACTTAGCCATTAAACAAAAGTGGAGGTTAATAGTTATAACAGAAACTCTACCTTAGACTCAACTTAGAGAACACTTTGCTGGCTGAGTCTCACACCCTCTCTGAAAGAAAGAGGAAAAGGGTAAATGTGTGCACTCGACAAGCCAGCCACCAGATTCTCATCTACAGATCAAGTTCTCTTTATCGCAGAACTGGGATCCTGGTCATGCTACACACTGCGTCTGAACCAGAGGCTGGGACTTCGCCAGAAACCCAGGGCGACACCAGACAACAAATCTACACCAGTGGGGGCAGTCACCAACCACAGGAGAGAACAACTGTCTTCTCCGAAGCAAAGCTAAGTTTGCTTACCACCTGGACTCAAACCCATCAGACCCTTACCCTCACTTTATGATGAAACAGTGAGAACCAGTCTATGGTATTAGCAAGCAGGGTGGATGTATAATAACCATATACATTCAGTGTAACGTAGACAGAACCCCTGTATGCCAACTTAAGCTTGCTGCACAGAGTGCCAGCGAGTAAAGTAGGAGTGAGGAAGGACCCCTCATTGTGGTAGTCCAATGAGAACTGAAACACAGCCTATGGAATTGTCACGCCATTTCTTATCTATGTATAAGTGATAAAAGTTGATGTGTGAAGTGCACTTAACTTGTGTCAGTTCCCTGTTGTTCAATCGAATGTTGAATGTTTGAACTTCTCTCTTCAATTCTGTATCTCGGAGCTATCAGTACTTATAATTAATAGTACAGGCCTATGGAAAATTATCTCAGAGCCATTCTCCCGTATTTTATCAACACCTGGAACAAATAAAAATTTCTTCAATGACTAGTACCGGAAAGTTGCTCCTTCCACCACTAGTAAGAGAGAGGGTGTAGGTGAAATGTAAGATAATTCTCATAGAGAAATTATTCCAAGTCCTTCCCCTAGAGGACCCACCTACCACTCGCATCCGTCTCGTCACAGTGTGTGCATTTCCTTGCAGTGCTTTTATCAATGCATCATTTTTAGGTGAAACTGACATGCCTAAAATTAGTAAAAAAAAATAACAATAAAAGTGCACATACTCACAGAGGGACTTATGAGAGAATGAGATTGACCCATGACATTAAAACATTCAATACTAATAACAGGGGTAACTGCCCAATAAGTGAACAAATTTGACATGCATTTTAACATGGGTAAGTGAACAAATAACACTAAAAAAAAAAAAAAAAAAAAAAAAAAAAAAGAAAAGACGAAACACCAAGAAAAATACAGCAGACAAACTATACTAACAGTCCTAAGACTTAATCAAAACGGCATGAGTACCAAGTTGTATACATGTGCACATAAGACATGCTGCTCACATACCCCAAAGAACGGCTTTTAATTTAGTGAGCAGAAGAGGGCATAATCATAAGACAAATTGAAATAGAAATAGACACATGTTCAAATAGAAAAAAACTTTTAATTATTTGCTAGGTTGTGATCAAGAGCATAAAAGATTTGTGTGCAGTTTGCTTTTGTATTAGTGCCCGATTGGGGTCCCCACATACAAGTTACAACTGAAATATTATAGTGGAGTTTGTCTTAAAAAGTTAAATTCTCATAGCGACACACTATGACACATGAATCCGTCTCTGTCTTTCCCTTGACTCACACACACATACTGAGATCAAGCATATCATATTACATTTATCCTACCACTTTCTAAGATTACAATTTCCAACACATGGCGGCAAGAAAATTAAAGTGTTCAATTGCCAACCTAAACTCACCTGCAACACTGGGGTCAAGCTGCCTTGCCGGTTGGACAGTTCAATTGTCTCTGCAATTGAATCCGTCAGCTGCAGAATATCTTGTCGCCTGAATCTAAATTGCGAGTACAGTTCGACATCATCGTATCTGTCCAGTGGATGCAGTCTATCTCGAAAAATTCGTTCTCTTTGCAACATTCGACGCCTCCGCATTCTCAGAGCAACAAACGCGGCTGCCATCTTGTCAACGAAGAGAAGCCCTATCGGACCGAAAGACGAGATATCGGAGGGAGGTACCACCTATAAACTTATAGGGGGGACAGGTCTCTATCGTGGCTTCCTGCATGAGAATTTTTCCGCGTTATCGAGCCGACTACCGCAATCGGTTCGATAGCCGATTTTTCGGACCTATCTGCATACGGAAATGGTGAGTATCTGAAAACGAACGGAAGAAAACTTGCGCTCAATCAAGGGAAAGCACTCACATCCTTCAAGCAAGCAGCCACGACAATTTGCCTCCCTTTGACAATATTCTCTACTGCGGCGCCATACTGGTTACAGGAAAGCTGCACACTAAACACACAAGACGACAGGGTAGGCCAGACGACTTGTTCTTTTCAGGCAGTGGATCATTAATACAGCTGAGACTGACAATACAGATAAATTGCCAGCACCCTGGTGTCGTATGAGTGGTCAAGGTCATTGGAGTGCCGTTAACGGACGCCCAAGCCAGTCTCCGACACCCCTCTGTCTTTCATCAACCGCAACAAGCTAGAGATATTGTTCCTAGCCTAGTCCAGTCCTTTGTGTTGTTCATCAACTACTTCTTTGGTCTGCTAGTCAGACGTGCCCCCTCCACAGTTCCTTCGACACAGACTCATGGTGTGGCTTGACTGATGCATGTAAGCTTACACGCCCCGTTAGGCCTACATCGCATCTCGGCTTACTGCGCTCCGTAACAGCGAAGATGCTGCGAACCAATTCGTGATTTGGCCAATGACGACCGTATTGAACCCAAAACATGGTCATTGTATTGGTCCAGACAATACTGTAATCACACCAGCTGGATCAACACACGCACACGCGCGCACTCTCTCTCTCTCTCTCTCTCTCTCTCTCTCTCTCTCTCTCTCTCATGCACGCACGCACGCGCGTGCACACACACACACACACACACACACACACACTGACTGAATAATGGAGCTATATATTTAAGTACAGGCAGAAAACTGAAAAGGAGTACTTTCTGATTATGAAATTAGCAAATTGATATTGAAGATACTTTCACGTAGCATCAATAGAACACTGAAAACATAAAATGGCATAAAGATAAACTCAGAAATCAGCAATTCTCTAGAATGATTTCAAATTATATCGTTTTCGTAAGAAAGACCCACCTCGATAAGGAGAAAACAAAAGAAATCGTCGTTGCTGATTTTGCGCTCAGGAGGTGTGTGTGTGTGTGTGGGGGGGGGGGGGGGGGGGGGCGTAAAAAGCGCGGACTTCATCAGGTGAAATCACTGTCTTTTTCTTTTTTTCGAGGCAGAACTCGGAGATCACGTAAAAGGGTACAAGTAACGGGCAGAGAACGACATCAAAAGCGAGACATACAGTGCTTGTCTCCGAGGCATTCATCATGTGGAAAAGACCATCCAGGTAAGATATGGGGAAATCTTTAAAACGACATTTGAAAATATTCGTCTCAAGGCAATATTCATTTATGTGGAGACTTTAATGCCAGGACATGAGTGGCCACTGACTTCATCCAGACAGACGCGGAGAGTGTTCATGATACCCTACCATCATCATATTTCTTTGATCGTGCTTATCACAGGTGTTCTATGGGCAGCTCTGTACGAAAGACAGGACGCAGATTAATTGGCGTTTGTGTAGAAAATAACTTGTTAATACCAAATGATCGGACACTTGGAGATTTGGACGGAAACTATATATACCTGTCACTCTGAATGTGGTAACAGTGTTACAGACTTGTTTATTTTCTAGCAACAGGTTGTTGAAAACGTCATGAGAATGAAAGCTGGAGAATTCACGGAATACTCAGACCGCTGCCCTTTGCATTTACATGCACCAAAAACAGCAGCTAAACAGAAAAGGGAGAGATCATCCTTGGATCCCACTGCTTGTAACAGAATCGAGAGATCACGTTAACAATCCAGATATATATGAATGAAATGAAGGGTCTGCCGAAAGTTTAAAACGAGCAGTGAAGATTAATGAAAGAGGGACACTCTTGAAAGAAATAGAAGAAGATCAAGAACAAATGGATACAACACAATGTCTGCAGAAAATCTCAATCTGATCTATACAAAAGTCCCAGAGATTCAGAAAAGGCATCAAAGTTATCCTTACAAAAAAAATCGTTAAGAACAACAGGAAAATGGCCCCAATCGAAAAAAAAAAAAAAGGTTCGATCAAGACTGTTGTGCACTAAGACGCGAAATCAAGTCTTCTCGAATCGCAGTTAACAGATATCTACAAAAGCTCCACATGAAAGAAAAGTGTTTCCAAAAGAGCTTGGCACCTAACAAAAAGAAAAAGCACAAACAAACGAAAAATCAGCTAGTTGCCAGCCTTAGTGAAATATTTGCAAAAGATCTGAAGAGCGTCTGGAAAGCCTTAAAATTATTACAATTAGAAGAAACCAGGATTTTTTTTAATGAAAATAGAATTCAGAAAAAAAAATTATTGAAAAAAAGAAAAAAAAAAAAAGAAGACATACATGAATCCATATCAAAGCAGCAAAACAGAAAAACCATCTAAAGAAGCTGTTCGACGACAAAAATGTACACGCGATCAAAGCGCTAACAATAAAGTTCAGGAAGAATTCAGAAAATCATATCAAAGCAGCAAAACAGATAAACCATCTAAAGAAGCTCTTCAACAAAAATGTACATGCGATCAAAGCGCTAACAATAAAGTTCAGGAAGAATTCAGAAAATCCATATCAAAGCAGCAAAAAACAGATAAATCATCTAAAGAAGCTGTTCGACAAAAATGTACATGCGATCAAAGCGCTAACAATAAAGTTCAGGAAGAACTCA